>JBCJKH010039930.1:0-16094 GCA_039877255.1 Loriculus beryllinus
GACTGCCAAGTTCACCACTAAACCATGTCACTAAGGGCCTCATCTACACAGTTTTTGAACTGTTCCAGGGACTATGACTTCTCTGGGCAGCCTGTTCCAGTGCCTGACCACCCTTTCAGTGAAGAAATTTTTCCTCCAGGATATGAATCTGATTAAAAATGTTAGATTTTTTTCAACTTGAGTTCCTTATGTGTATGGAGATTTTGATACAACAATGAGCAGGTTACCTGTTCCTCACTGGAAAAGACTTGTTAATTTTAGAAATCAGTACAGTGACCTTTGCCTTTTTTTAGTTCCAGTTGGTTTAAACCAGCTGTAAGAATGTATGTCTCCTATTTCAAACCAGAACTTAGAGAGCAATTTTATTTCCAGATACGATAGATGTTTTCTCTCCTGACACCAAATGTGAATTACATAGTTTTTGAAGTTAAACAGCTTGTCAGAACTGAGTAAAACATTTCTAATTAATCTTTCTGAGTTCATGATTTCTGGAATAATAACAGTTTGATTTGCATATTTAGTTAAATAAAGATGCTATATGAATAAATGATGACAATTTATTCCATTTATAGACTTTATGTGATCTGGAAATATAAAGGTTGGTTGTCTGAGTTACTAAGGTTGTGAAAGAGTGAAGCTTCCTACTTATGTTGACCTCTTATTCTATTAAAAATCAGTCTACTAAATGTTCTTTCACCTTGTAGACTATCACATGACCAAGTGCATAATTTCTGGAGATGTTAGCAAAGGTATATATGCATGTGTATATGTACATTGTCAGCTTTGTGGTGTAAAACATATCACAGCTGAAGGAGGCAGTTACCACCATGAAGTACATGTGATTTGGTGGAAAGGTTTGGCCAGTGGTCACTGCTGGCAGGAGAGAGTGGCTGGAGTCTTAGTAAGTCCCCACACATACCCCAAGTGTGTGGTGGTCTGAAAGCATTGTGACCTCAGGCTGGTCACTCTGAAAATAGGGCATGGAGAAGGAATTTTTACAAGGCAATGTATGACAAGACAAGGAGGAATGGTTTTAAACTGTCAGAGGGAAGATTTAGATTTGATGTTAGGAGAAGATTCTTCACTAAAAAGGTGTTGAGGTGCTGACACAGGTGGCCCAGATAAGCTGTGGCTGCCCTATCCCTGGCAGTGTTCAAGGCCAAGTTTGATGGAGCTGCTGGTCATACAGATGCTTTAATGCAAGATCCAATCAGAGACTGCAGGCTCAGAGCAGTTCTTCTGTTTATGCATGATTTAAACATCTGCTTGGAAATACCAAGAGCCTGACTCCTGTTTCTACCAAAATGTGTTAGGCTGCTCTGATATCAGTTTATATGCTCTGTAAATCAAAATACAGGGCTCTGTTCCCCATGGAGCACCAGGCTCAGACCTAAGTCACCAGGTTTGGCTCAGCTTTTCATTCACTGGTGGAACTGCAGACATTTAAAACCAAAGTTCATTATGTTCTGTGTGACAATAAAATGAAGCCAAAATATATTTTGCAAACAGTTGAGGGTTTAACTGGTATACTTGTGCAGAGGTTTCTCTATTTTTTTTTCCATGTGCTATGCCATGCAGTTTAAATTCTGCCCTATGTTTTAAAGGCCACTATGTTTCAGTGGTGTCATATGGGCCAGGGAGTATAAAAATGCTATTATAGAACAGCTCACTTAATTGAGACATAATAAATTGGGGACTTCTTCACTGGAACTTTTCCTAAAATATTGATTTATCTTAATGATAGGCACTGCAGCTTAATGGGGGAATAGTATTTACTTAAATTTAGCTACAGTTATGTAGGCAGATCATGTCACGAACAATGTTTAAACAACTATGTATTTCAGAACTATGTTATTTTCTGCTTCTTTTGGGGTTTGTTGTCTGTTGGTTTGTTGATTTTGGTTTTTTTTTTTGGGGGGGGGGGTAGATGAGGAGGGAGGTGAGTTGCAAAAAATGCCTTGCTGAATATGGTACAGCTACCAAATTTTAATCCTAACTCCCAGCAGCCTGAGCCTGAAGGTAACCGACACTTACAGGTGAAACCAATTTACATTTTCTGCTTATGTCTCAAAATCCATCCTTGTTCTTAAGAAGATAAGTAAGAAATGAGCATATTTCAGAACATTAGAACTTTCTTTAAGTTTAGTTTTTCTGTGAATATGATCAGTATATGTACACAAAAATGACAGTTTCTGTCTTGTAAGATGAAAATATGTGTGGTGTCAATGACCAAGATTTTGTTGTAATTGTACTTGGTTTTCTGAAAGTCTGAGTCCCTAAAGTCTTTGTTTCAGCACTGTATTTAATGTTAGAAATGCACCAGTGTTATCATTAAAAAAAAAAAAAAAAATCAATATTCCAAAATAATTTTGGTACTTTTTCAGCTCTGAAACTTTGACAGCCCTTACCTATATTTTTCATGAGAATGGTGTTTGCAGGGTTTATCAGCTTGTAGATTTCAGAAGAGAGTGATATGTTTGCGGCTTAGGCAAAAAGCAAATTATTGTGGAATTGTTCTGAACCCCAGAGTGAGGATCATTTAGTTTGGAATTAGTTGAAAGCAGTAAGTCTGATAGAAGTTAAGGGTAAATAATAGAAGTTAATGACAAATTCTCCTTGGTATACAATGAGGGGGAGCTCTTCTCGACCACTGGAGCTGTTGCAGGTGACAGTAGCACTGGCTATGGATGTGTTCTGTGTGTATGTGACAATAGCTCTGTTTTGGAGTCCTCGATGAAAATGAAAGGGATCAATGAATTCTAAAAACCTTGCAGCACATTATTTTTATAAATGTTTCTATAATGTTGATCAAGGTTCAGAGATGAAGCTTGTAGAACTTTTATCATCTGTCAATAGAATTAAGTTTTAGCAAGTTCTGACATTAAGCATATTTATGCCACTTAATTGTCTCGCATTCTTTGTTAGTTTATTACTTGTATAAAGACTGCATTTTTCATAGGATTATGCTAATTTTTATGCAATGATAATTAAACTTGAGGTTTATGTGCTCTTTTTAAAATGCAAAAATGCTGTACTAGAATCTTCATATTTCTGCCTCATCAAAATTAAATGCCTATTTAGGAACTTTATAAACCTCTACTCTGTATTATTTACAATAGGAAAAAGGTAAAATCAGGAAGCAATATGTTCTGCATATATTACAGAAAACATTGAATTCCTTAATTCTCTCATTCGCTATATTTTTCTCAAAATCGTACATTTGTCTTAAAAAATAAATAGATATTTGTGATAGGTGAAGAATACTAGAAGAGAAACATGCAAGATAAAAAGAAAAAAAAATGTCTCCAAATACCTTCTTTCTCTGCTTTTATGATTTTGCACTGCTGATGAGGCACTGGTCTGTAACTGTTGCTGTGTAGATAAAAGATACACAGCTCACTCTGCCTATTCATTTCTCATTTTATTTTAGAAGTCGTAAAGGTTTGTTCTTCTCTGTGGGAAAAGAGCACGGTCCCAGTGTCTTAAATTTCACAGGAACCTCACCTAAAATTATCTTCTATTATTCATCTAAAGTGAACAAAATTTTGGCTATGTTGACAGCTTACATACTAAATATTATGGACCTCTTGGAGTTGGTCCAGAGGAAGACCACGAAGATGGTCAGAGGGCTAGAGCACTTCTCCTATGAAGACAGGCTGAGAGAGTTGGGGTTGTCCAGCCTGGAGAAGAGAAGGCTCTGAGGACACCTTAGAGGAACCTTCTGGTACCTAAAGGGGCCTACAAGAAATCTGGAAAACGACTTCTTACAAGGACGTGTAGTGACAGGGAAAGGGGAAATGGCTTTAAACTGACAGAAGGAAGGTTTTGATTAGACATTAGGAAAAAATTCTTCACTACAAGGGTGTTGAGTCACTGACACTGGTTGCCCAGAAAAGCTTCCCCATCACTGGAAATGTTCAAGGCCAAGTTTGATAGGACTTTGAGCAAAATGGTCTAGTGGAAGGTGTCCCTGCCTGTGGCAGGGGGTTGGAACTAGGTGACCTTTAAGGTCCCATCCAAGCCAAACTATCCTGTGATTCTGTAATTCTATTATTTACACTAAAATGTATCAAGAGTCTTGTAAATATTTGGTACATTAGTATTGTTACTAAAGTTGTGTTAGGCATTGGCTGATTATTAAGTGGCTCAATAAGTTCCCCTGGTTTGCATGTAGGATTTTATGATCATTGTTCGGTATTCTGTTGTACTGACTCAGCCACTGTCTGGCACAAAGCATGCCAGCTTCACCTGGATGTACACCCTTCTCCTTTTTGAGTTGCTAACATAGCATTTTCTTTTGCTTTCTTTCACTTTAAAATCAGTGTTTCACTAAAATCTATGACCTTCATTCCATGGTGTGTGTTCTAGAACATTTAGTTTGCCTGCCTTATTAAGAGCTTCTATTCTCTGTTTACAGTGAATTGGGCTTTCTCGAGATGAACAGGGGAAATTTTTTGTGTTGATCAGCCTGGCTACAACTTCCATTATAATTTCATTCTTTTCTTTTCATTTTTTTTTTTTTTTTTTTTTTTCCAAATTTACGCAGGCAAAGCAAACCAGGAATTCATTCACTGTTTCCTATGGGAAGGCAGGTGTTCAGTCACCTCCAGTAAAGCAGGGCTCCATCACGCATAATGGTGGCTTGGGAAGCCAAACACCATCACTCTGAACATCCCCCTTTCCTTCTTCCCCCAGCTCTATATACTGAGTATGATATTGTATGATGTGGGATATCCCTTGGGTCAGTTGGGGTCAGCTGTCCCAGCTGTGTCCCATCCCAACTCCTTGCCTACTTGCTGGTGGGGTGGTGTGAGGAGCAGAAAAGGCCTTGGCTCTGTGTAAGCACTGCTCATCAATAGCCAAAAACATCTCTGAATTATCAATGCTGTTTTCAGCCCAAATCCAAAACATACCCCATACTCGCTACTATGAAGGAAATTAACTATCCCAGCCCAAACAACCACAATAGGTAAATAGAAATTACCCACAGGCTTTAGCAAAAGTTTCTTGGATATAATGAAGCTGAAACATGACCAGCAAAACACTTTATTTTTAAGGTATATAAAATGCCCTCTGGTTACTCAAAGCACTGCCACTTAGAAAAGTTATTAGCTTCCTTTGAAATGAAAAAGTAGGCCCAGAAAAAACATTCAGCCATTTTGTGCTGAAGTATAGCAAATAATCTATCAGGAAAAAATAAATTTCAAAATTTATTGAACACACCTGATTTTCTTTCCTCCTTTCTATAGGCCAAGTTTAATTTTCCCATGACAGCTCTATCTGGCAGCCTCACTTCCCATCAGTGCAATCTGTCATTCTAGATTATTTCAATTAAGTTCTCTCTCTTGTTTTGCATTTGCTGAGGAGTCATTATGGCACACTCCCAAATCAGCAGTCAAGAAAAGTAATCCTCTCTTTTTGTACATTGTTAGAAGAAAGGGGAAAGAAAGAGATGGTTTCTCTTTTTCCTGTCTGTCCTGGAGGCCTTCTCCAAAGGTGTTACAGAATTAGAAGACTTACTTTGAAGACTGACTGTGAAGACTTAGATACAGAATGTGAAAGCTTGAGTTTGGGGCTTTTATGAGTCAATATGAAAATATTTTAAATTCATTCAATACAACTTTGCTGCCTGTAGATCCTTTTCACTTTATAAAAATTTACTTCTGTCTAGTAGATGGAGAATGAAAAGCCTTTCCTTGCACTCATTGCTTCAGTGCAAAAGTTGGACTTCTTTATAAAAGCACAACAACTTTATAGGATTCCTTGAGTCTCCAGGGAAGAGAATCCATGCTGAGCATGGGAAACTGGAGAGAGTTTATTGTACTGACATAGACATTGTTTCTCTGTGTGCTCCTGAACTCAGAGAAACTCACATTTCTAATGGGGTTGCTATGTTGCCTTTTGCTGAAATCAGCTCTCCAATCTGCTTCCAAATGCGGAGACCAGTAGCCACCACAATGATATTGTAGTTTATATCCCTGAACCTTTAAATATGTGATTGTACATGAACTAGGCAGCTGCAGTGTTGAGTACCCACTTCGTAGCTACTAACCTTTATGTTGCTGCTTTCACTTGATTGCTACTTCTAGCTGATGTTTAGTTTCCATCTGAGTAAGGCTATTGCTTGCTGAAGAAGCAGTGAATGAGGTACCACCAGAAAAGCTGGCTTTGGTTCAGGAGCCCTCCAGTGTAAACTGTGAAAAGGAAGGAAACGAGTAGATAACTCAAAGCCCTTTCTGTGACCTGTTCATCCATTCAGTTGATGAAGGAATGAGGAAGATCACGTTCAAAGAAGAAATTAATAAGTTTTACTTCTGTTGAAGGTGCTTATCTCCATATGCTAATAACTCTACTGAGCTACTAGGAGTTAGGCAGGTACAAAGATGCTGAAGCAGGGGCTTTGGTATTCCAGTTGTTTGTTCATGCCAAGCCCAGCTTTACTGGTGGGTTACAATGGGCACATTAAATCTGGATTCTGTCCTCTTACAACGTTACGTTACACACTCAGTGTCTACAAAGAGTGACAAGTGCAAGCTGGAGCAAGCCTCCAGCATTGCACCAGACCAGCTTTTTTAATCAGGAGCTTTCCTGATCTAATCAGCACCTTAAAAAGCTATTTCCATTATGCTTCTCCTCCCTCTTTCTTTGTTTAACATTTCAGTAGGACAAGTAGTTCATGTTGAGTTTGAGATGGCAGCTCCTTTTCATTGCTAGATAGGAAACACTGGTAGCCCTCAATGTAGCTCGTCTGTGGTTTGCTGCAGAGCTCAGCTAGGCAGAAGCTGACAGATTGCTGTTGATGGGGTTTAGCATGAAACTTCACAAAAACAGGGTGGATAGGAATTATTCGTTCTGTTTTCCAGAGTACACTTTCAGCCCAAATGAATTTATTGTGTATTTGGAGTTTAGTAAATCTTCATTTTGGGGGTTTGTTTTTTTTTTCCTCCCTTGTTATATCTTCACTTGCAACAGGGTTTATTGATGCATGAATAGAAGATAACGAAAAGCTACATTTCAGCTCATATTTAAAGACCTCATTGTAGTTTGCTATCCTAAATGGAACTGCTCAGATCACATAAAGAAAATGCCTTTTGTGAAGAAAAAATACAATGTATGCTTCAGTAAATGTACGGCATTCCTGCATTGGAGGAGAGCCAGTAATTCTGGTTTCTAACAAAAACATATCACACAGTTTTCTTCTTGAAACACCTGGGCCAGGCAGGTGGCCAAACATCCCTGAGCTGCACGACCAGCCCCTGCTGCATATGTGAAAACCTTCTTTAAGGACGGAAATGCCAGTGGGGTCCTGCATCTCTGTTCCAGGAAAAGGCAAGGCCCAGTTGGTGTTACATTTGGGGCCCTTGGCATAATCAGCTAATGTGAGCCTCTGTGATTTCTGCTGCCTTGCTTTCTCCCACAGGGCTTGCCCTGGAATTGCTTGTGGGACGCAGGTGGCTCTCCGTCCGGTCTTGTACACGTGAATCATGTGTGAGCTTCCTTTGGCTACGTTCAAGCCTACAGAGTGGGTTGAATCACATTCCACTTTGAATCTCATTTCAGGCTTTGAAACTAGAAGCATAGCTGCCAAAGCTAGTGTCAGTCTGGTGGGAAAAAATTGCTGGGACAAAAACTGGATGCAGAAATGCCATTCAGTGTGGTGTGTAACAGCATAATTACACATTAAGGGGGAGGGCTGTCAGCGTGCATTATATGCGATATGTGTGCGGGTGCAATTTAGACATACTCATCGTTGGTGCTCCAATGTTGGCTGTGTATTTCAGTCAGTAAAGAAAAGGCTGTCATCATGCCCTGCTTACAGGGGAGGAAATCCCAGCAGTCAGGTGGCCAGTGTTGCCGGGAGCTCTCATTGTCTTCTTCTGGGAGATGTTCTCCTTTGAGATTTTTTTTTCTCAAGTGTTAAAATATCAAGTGTTACAGTGTCAAGTTTTTCTCAAGATATTTAAGTGTTGAAAACAGTATTTGTTTTCATTTTTGTCCTTTATTTTGTTCTGTAAGTCATCTTATGATATTCATAAATCCTCTCTGCAGGGTTCCCCCATATCTTTCCTTCCTCTGTGGCCCGTTCTTTGCCTTGGCCTATTTTCACCGAGATGTTTCTGTGCAATGTTGCTATTTGGCTGGTGCCTGAAAGGTCCCATCCCAATATAGCCATCAACAAACTCAATGTTCATCATGAACAGAGCTCTAAAAATGCTTGTGGCCATTCTGAGAGAAGGAAAATAAATAGGAACTTCTCTGGCAATCTGTAGATAATGAACCTTTGAACAAACAACTGCTAGTCTGCGCCTGGGGCTTGAGGCTTATTTCCATGTCTTTGTGGGATTCAAGTACAGAAGTTTTTTTCTTCCAGATCTATAGCATTCATATATAGGATATGCAGAATGCAGAAGCATTCACATATTACACATGTAATATTGTCAATATGAGAGTGCTAATTGTCATTGTAAAATAGATTTTTGATGTATTTTTCCCAGTGTCTGCCTGAAGCCGAGCATAAATCTTTTTATCGCTCTAAATTTGTATTCATGTCAGTTTTATTCACTGTGATTTTGCCTCACTTTGTCTTGCTTTAGATTGCACATCATGCCTACCAGTGGAGGAAGAGTCAATTTCGACATTTTTTTACGTGTCAGATTTCCCTGTATCCAATTTTATCAAAAAAGCTGTCACCAACTTCTGAAACCAGCAAACCTTTTTTCCTTCTAATTACATTTTTACCATATGTTCATCCAGATGGCATATGCCAAACATTTTCTAGGGTGCTATAAAATGACCTGACTTTAGAGGTTTTAACTGCTGAAGAAGGTAATGAAAAAAATAGAATTGACAGTGGGGCAGAAAATTAGTCCTAGAAAGAATGAAGGAGGGAGGGGGTTGGGGGGGATACATCCTCCCAGCTGTATTTTGTGCTTATGACACTGAATTCTCAGTATATTTACCTGCATGAAAACAGTGAAAATGGAGGGAATTTTTATTGAAGTGTTAAAAGTTGACTCCCCTTTGAACAGCTGAAAATAAAACTTTTGTCTGTCGAATACGTCCAAAAAAGTATTCTGAAGCTGTAAGCAGCTCTCCAGTTTTCTGCAAAATGGAGCAAAACCAGTTTGTCAAGCCACTAGATTCTCTGTAGGAGCAGGAATTTTACTTAGCAATGTAATAACTATTTGGGCACATCTTCCCTGAAATGTCATTTCCAAGTAGAAGAAAGATACAGTTGATGCAGGATTTTGACACTTGTGTCCTAGTTCTTAATAATTCTTGTGGGATTTCTTGGAGAAAATAAATTAACTTGAGGTATACTGATAGGTGCTGGAAAGGGAAGGGAAATGAAGGAATTACTTTTCATATTTACCTACTAGCTAAGATAAATAAATGAAGATCAGTTTTTCATGTTCTGCAGAGTTTGTGTATTTGTTCTCACCCGTAACAGTTTTCTGTCATTGTTTTGATAGTTCTTCCAGATTATCAAGGAGAAAACTATAAAATTCCCTTATGTTATTATCAGTTTCTGTAATATTGTCTTAAGTCTCAAGTCATTTTACTTAATGCTAATGCCTGAAGACAGGTGATTGAGCAAGAATCAAATTTACTTTCTTTTGTTGCTGCAGTAGCTTTTATGACTCCCAGTTGCAAACAAAATTTTGAGCACACAACCTGAGGCTCTCAATAGAGCATGAACAAAGATGTAGTTTCAGGGCGGATGGGCAGAGGCTTATGGTCTCAGGGATTCAGCTGGACGATTATACATGGTTTTGTTTGACATCCTTAACTTGCATAGGTCTTTTTGAAAATCTCAATTGCAATCAACAAAGCAGATCCTCCACCTCCTCTGAATTAATGAGACAGGATTTTGACAGTGCTCAGTGATTTGAAGTGGTTTTATTATTTCTGAACTAAACCTGTGATAAAATGTCCCTATCTCCACCCTCCTCAGCCACTTCCACTCATCAACCCATGAGTGGTTTGACATTTCCACAGACTGGTTTCCATCATTGACCAAGATTTCACCTGCTGTGTCTCAAGTCAAAACAGAGTTTATTTTGTGGTTAAATCAATCTGTAGAGCAGAGACATTGTAACTGTTTAAAAGCTAAGGAATAAAACCCTCAAAATTGAGAATTGGTATTAACCTTTGAAATAATAGAAACAAGCTCTAGTATGGAAATACATAATAAAACACTAAAGTGCAGCCAGTCTTCACACTTGTCATGGTACAATGCAGGACCCATTTAATTATGGTTGTGTAGTTTTTGGGGGGGTGTGGGGTGTGTGAAGCTGTGTTAAACACTCTTTGAGGCATCACCTTTTCTGCTTCTTTTTTTAAGATTTTTTTGATGTCTTTGCAGAATGCAGCTGAAGTTGTTGGGTGCCTTTGTTAAGTATTTCCAGAATAATGTTTACTGTAACCAGAGTCACTGCATTCATGCAGTAGGTTTCAGTTTCTTAGAAGAATCAGACCTCTAAGCATTTTTCTGTGGAAATGCAAACTCCTGCATAACAAATTTCAGCCTGCTGAGGACAGGCTTTTCTTAGCTGCCGTAGACGAAACTGTCAGAATTAACCTACTAATCCCTAAGTGCCAGGGAATGACATGTCAAAATCCGAAGGCTGAAAAAGCATTGTACTGAGATACTTGCTTTCAGCTACTAATAGGCATTATTAAATCAAGCTCTCATTTTAATTAGTCTTTGTTTGGATATTGCCTGAGTTATTCAGTGTGTAATTGGAATGAGGAAAACGCTAAGAAGGTTTCCTTAGAAAGTGCTACCATGTTAATCATTATGAATCTAATCATGTGAAGATTCAAAGTGCCAGCCTTAAATCATACCTCTGACTTCCCTGAGCATGAATTCAGGTATGCAGTTGCTGCATTAGGCTTCCCATAATGTCCTGGGTAGCTGAATTGTGCTTGCAGGTGCTGGCTGCCTTGTTGCAGCTCAGCAGTGCTCCCCAAGGTGTCTTTCTTTCCTAATTTTCTTCCTCCTTCACTTGCCATAGGCCCCTTAGTGGATGACTGTGCACATGAATTTTATGCCACCCTGCAGTGCATCCATTCTGCTCTGTCGGTGCATGTACACTCACATGCCTACTTTTGTTTCCTCTGTTACCTTCTCTTTTGAGTATAGTTGCCACAGAGAGCATTCAAGAATCAGTACTTGGAATTACACATCTATGATTTTCTGTGGCTGGTATTTTATCTCTCAGAAGAGGCTGGTGTATAAAATCTCTGTTCAAGAAATTCTCTATGAATTACTCTCTAATAATGGCAGCTGTCGCCCACTGCTCACAGTAAGAGTACATCAGAGAAGACAGCCTTTTGTGAAGCAGGGACTCATGTCAGTCATTGAAAATGGTGAGACACGAGAATCTGTCTTTGAAAAGGCAATCTAAGGGCATCTTGCATTTGTGTATATGGAAAGAACAGTTGACGCTTAAAATCAGCCTTTTTCCTTTTCTTCCATTTTTCCTTCACAAAAGTAAATCTTTAGTACCATGTAATTTTTTTAGATGATACTGTACTTAGTATGATCTAAGCATAGTACCATCTAAACACATTTTTACTGTGTTTGAAGGAAACGGGAAATTTGCAGTGTTGCAGTTATTTTTTTAAGAATGTTTCACTGTTAAGGTGATGCTCTAGGTTTTGAGTCTAAGTTTATTAGATTCTGCTTTAGAACTCTTAGCATAGCTATTCTTCAGGAATCAATAGTTCGTAGCTGAGAGGGAGATCAAATAACTCCAATTAATGCAAAATTCAAATTTGTCTTGAACTATGCTACTACAACTGGCATCTCAATAATGAACTATCCACAGGAGGAAACAGGTTTGTCAATGTACCATCACACAAAGCTTTGAGTATTCATGTAATCTCTTCTGGGATCATATTCATATATCTTACAGCTCTCTTGAAATACACTTCCAACGTACTGAATGATAGAAGAATATCTGATGTAGCAAACTGTGGAAGCGTGAGATGCAGAGTCTTTTTAGTTGATGTATTTGAAGGTGGATAACCTTAAAAATCAATAAAACCTGCTGTGCCTCTCAGAGTCATGATGGACGGTTCCTCGCTGATCCTCTTGCTTAGGCTTTGAAAAACTGATGCTGCGCTGCTGCTCAGTACGAGCTGATGCAATGGCTGGAGTGAGGCATCCAGTAGCAGAGCTGCTCTTTGGAGCAAATTTCTGAGTCTTCTTTTGGATTTTATTATTGGAAGTACAGCCTGTTGGTGAGGTTTTTCAGGAGTTGTTTCGATGGGTTTTTTTCCTGCATGATTTAGCTTTCAAACCAGACTACACAAAGTGCTTGAAGAGAGCAGGAAAGTAGCGTTCAAAGGCAAAAGCTGTATTTTCAAGTTGCTTGTAAATATGGGATTTCCTCTTCAGAGACAGTGTCAGCTTGAAGTGCCCCGGTTACAAAAATGGAAACACCTATTAGGAAGAAATGATTGAACAGAATATTTTAACTTTATGGAAATTTTAGTAAGGCAGTTACCTACAAGAGGTGACAACTGCGGAGTTTCATATTCTCTACCAAAGTGAAATTCACTTGTTGAAATAGATACATAGTTTTTTGAGTACCAGTGGCACCTCAGAAGTAGCCCATTTGAAAGACAGATCATAAATAGGAATTGATGGGGAAGAGGGTGTCTGGGAGGTCTTGAAGATAGATTTCGTAAGGAGTCTGCATAAAACTCTATATTTTCTGAAAGTTCTTTTGAATAAATGTAATAGAAAGTTACCTAAATTAACTGACAAGAACTGGAGGAACAGGAGGAGGAGGAAAATTAAGTATCAAATGCGAAGTTCTACCTAGTAAAAGAAAATAAATTTTCTTTGCTGTCTTCACCTAATACATATGCTAAGAGCACAGAGAATATCTTAATATCTTATTTTTCCCTTATTTTTGTAAGGAAGTAGCTTCTGCTGTCTCTGATCATATGCATAAAAAGTCAGCATGTTACTCTTAGGTAGACAAGAGTCTAGTGGTAGGGATAGTTTCTTTGAAGAAAAGCTCAAGAAAAATCCTGTCACAGGAATAAGCTCCTGCTGAGATTTTACTGAGATTTTACTGCTTTTCTGTTCATCAGTAATAGAAGCAGACCATGGAGGGAATGTAAACTGATGTCATGCCCAAGGCATATATGTTGGGGAAAGACCAAAGAAGTTTTTGCATGTCACTGATGCTGAAAAGAGATCTCTGAATGGTGCCTTTTTCCTTATGGACAGCCTGTCTGGAGTTCTTCAGGGGATTGTATTTGAAGGTGGAAGGGAGACAGGAGGTGAGAGCAATAATTCTGGTCGCATGAGATGTCCCTTAGCTCTCGTTATATGTAAGATTATAAAGCACCTTCCTGCTCAAAGCCCCGCCCAACCTGGCCTTGAACACTGCTAGGGATGGTGCAGCCACAGCCTCTATGGGCAACCTGATATGAGTTCAATTAATGGCATCTGGAATGGTATGACACTGGAGTGGTCTATTTTTCTGTATAATCAGTACTGGGAAATGGTAGCTGGGATTCAGTGAGGAGTTCCAGTCATCAGGTGGGAAACACAAAGAATGTTCCAGTTCAGTCAACATGCAGCATCAGTCACATTTCTATGTTTATTAATGTTAATTTAAAAGTCTCTGTGTTTTTAAAACATGACTTCTTTCATGGATATGTGATGCCGAATAGTTTTCATCCTTTTTTATTTTCTGCTTGAAAAATCAAGATCTTTCCCTCCAGTCATGAGAAATTTCACTTCTAGGTAAAATAAGCATCATCATAGCACTGTAGCTGAAAGTATTTTAGTAATTGCTGGTGAATATATTTTCTTAATATCTTCTTTTTTTCTTCTTCTTCTTCTTTTTTTCTCCCCTGGAACAATTTGCAGTGACTTCAAAGAGTTTACACAAGTAGTAAATATAGAGCTGTTACCTGTGCCTTTGGTAGTCTGTTTGAGAGAACTCAGCTCAGAAACTTGCTTAACATCCTAGAAAACCAAATTTAAACATGTGCCCTCTCTTCTTATAAAAGGCTGGCAGACTCTAATTGTTATGTTTTACATTATGAGTAGATCACTTTATTATTTTTGCCTTCCAAAAAATGAAGGATGAAAACTTCAAGTGCATATGACAAAGGATTTATTGTTGGCTTCTTTTTCTTTCATATATGGGTTATGATTAAATATATGCTGTCAAAGAGAGACTTTTTTATAGGCTGGTACTATTGATCAGTATTTGCAACCTGCCAGGAGCATTATTACTTCACGTATAAAAAAAAATCTAATAGAAAATTACAAAGTTGATGTTTTAGTTCCTATAGTGAGAACATTTCAGGTATTCATCTCATATCTTTGCAGAAATTGCTTGGCTCAAGTAGATACCACAAAATCATGTTTTAATAATTTTTTTCCTTTTTCCATCTTTTATTTTTTTTTCACAGTCACATGACACAATCAGCCACATTTGAAGACCCTCGAATAGAGAGCTGCCAAATAACCCCTCCAGCCCCTCGGAAAGTGGAAATGAGGAGGGATCCTGTGCTAGGATTTGGGTTTGTGGCTGGTAGTGAAAAGCCAGTTGTTGTACGCTCAGTAACACCAGGTATGTTTTCCTCACCTGACCACAGAAGCAAACTCAGACTTAATCTACTGAGATGAAATACAGTTGCAAATTTGAGTACTGTTAAAATATTCAGGCAAAGTAGTTATAAATATTAGGTAGCTTTTTGAGTCTCGTATTACCCAGTAGTTTCCCACCTTGCACTCATTTTTGAACATTATGTAAATGTATTAACAAAAAGCCAGTTTTAGGTTATTACTCTGAGCCATTGCTGTTGCTTGCCTGAAAAGAGTTGACCCACTTCATTCAAGGAAAGAAGGTCTTCCCCCTGCTACATTTATATTGGTTTGATGTCACCTTCATTGCCATTGAATCAGTGTTTTCAAGAGGTATGTTGAGTTGCAAGATTAAATCTTACATATTTTGCATTCATTTTATCATCAGCTTCACAAGGAGAACTAGGTTTCCAACTGTAATACTTGGTTCTAACTACAGTATTTGTTTATGAAAAAGAGGATGTTATTGCTGGCTTTTATGTTTGGGTTTCTAATATTATTATTATTATTATTATTATTATTATTTATTTTATTTAATAGATACTTCCATATAACTGTGTGACAAAAAGCCAGGTCAAAATAGATCCCTAACTGCCTTACATGGAGTGAAAATTATTGAGGTTTGTGGTATTTTTGAACTTGTGGGCCACCATACCTGGGACTAATCAGTCTCCTGACTAGCAGCCTCCTGCTCTATATGCTTAAAAGTTCAGTTCTTATGTAAAATTGCCTTGGAGCCCCAGACAGGGATTTGACTTTGCTCTTGGTTGATATGTCCTACAGAACAGCCGCAGAGAGCAGAGGAGAGGCAAAATTGACTTTGTGAAGTTCTGATGTCATTTACCCACATGTGTACATTGATTATATTTTCATTGCTTTCAGATGAGCCAAGCAATGCAACTAATATTTGAATTACAACCAGAGAGTTATTTTCTCCCAAGTTAGCATTATTAATGTAGTTCAATGTTAACGTTCTAATTTGGAAACTGTTCTGTCCTGTTCCAAGTGAGCAGGAGGAAAATGGGCTCAGGACAACATTCTCCTACATGGATTTATATTCATTCATGCCGAATATATATAAGTGAAGTTTTCAAACCAAACAGAGGAAAGGAACAGCATCAGCTCAGTTATGAAATGAATTGGTTTTGATATGGAAACACTTTCTTTTGGGACTTTATTTTCATATTGGTAATATTACTGGGGTTTTAGTGCATCCTCATTGTGGAGTTTAGAGAGGATGGATCTTTTCACTAGCAGTTGCAATGTCACACTCTCTTCTGGGCATGTAATCGTGCTGAGAAGTAAAGTATTACATGCATTTAATAAAGCATAAATTCAATATGCTGTATTGACAGTATTCTCCATGAACCATTTGAATGATCATGAGTCTTTCTTACTCCTTCTTTTGAAAATGAAATTTAAATAGGATAAACTGAGTAATACAAAGAGTTGAAGGGCTACAAATCAAAAC
>JBCJKH010039931.1:0-11104 GCA_039877255.1 Loriculus beryllinus
AACAGCTGCCAAAATACATATGGAATAATCTTTAAATTGCAAGCCTTTATATTTCTATGGGAAAGCGAAGCCTCCACTACTGTAATACATGATGCTGTCTCCATCCACAGACACACAACATAGGAAAGCACTACCAACAAAATCAGAGGTGAACACAAGCTACAGAAAAAAATAGGGCAAGCCCTTAAGACTAGTCTGCAGCCAACTTGACAGAAATCACACAAGAAGTACCTAACAGAGTTGGGAACCAAGCGTTAGGCACACATACACTGGGGTATGTGTACTAACACTAGTTTTCACCAGCCTTCCCCTTCAGTAAAATACTCAAATTAGCTTGTCTTTAGACTGTACGTTTTGCCATAGCAGGATTTTCACCAAGAAAGGAAACTATGAGCATAAATACGTATATGTAGGAGGTATGCGAGTAAACACCCGATTTTAAAAACACAATAGACAGCACATAGCTTTAGCTTGCCAAAGGCCTGCCATAGACCATGCTGCATACTGCTGCCAAACTGATGATCTGGATGCAGATCATGGGCTCCGACTGCAGATGTTAGGAGTGCACCATTCCTAACAGATGCATAATCTGATTAAATATGAAATGCGATGATATTGTCAAAACTCATTAATCACTCTTTCAAGACACATTAATGTAGGCTTTACTGACAGCTGTGATGATTATACTGTCTCTCCAGGTACTGTTGCTCAGTTATCCATTGGGCCTCAAAGAAGAGAAGTATATACTGCATACTGAATATCTTAAGTGCATTGTACAGATATTTATCATTAAATTATTTATATTACTTAGATGCCTACAGCTTTCACTAGGATATTATCCAATTTCTATGTAACCATCCACAACTGTGCCTTGTACGAAGATCACAATCACAGAACCATTGCGGTTGGAAGGGAGCTCTGGAGATCATCTAGTCTAACCCCCATGCCAAAGCAGGACCACCTAGAGCAGGTTACACAGGAATGTGTTCAGGTGGATTTTGAATATATCTAGAGAGGGGGACTCCACAACTCAGGCAGCCTGTTTCAGTGCTCTGGCACTCCCCATGATTAGGGCCTAAATTATCATAGGCAGAATGTTTCAGACATTTACATCCAAACCTCATATTTAGGCAACCGAGCCTTTGAAAAAAATCAAGGCTCTCCAAGTACGTATTGGCCTCCATGACAAATGCTGGTGCCTGAATCCTCACAATAGTTAACCAACAACAGAACCCAAATTTAACTGCAACCACTTCAGAGCATCTGGTGTGTCAATCTGTCAATGCTCCTCCAGAAGGAAGAGTTTTCCATAGGTTCTCTAGGTCTTTTTCCCCCTCCGCATGCTACTGATTTTGGAGCCACCCCTTCACATTTTTTTTTTCTATTCTGACCTCTTATGCTCTGAATGCATCTATCACTATAACTACCAAAGGTATTTGCACAACTGGAATTTATTTCTATATTGGATTTTAGCTTTTTCTCCTCTCCGCTTAATTTATTTAACTCCACCCTTGTAATATAGCTTCCTAGACCCTTAACTTAGTTACTTTGGCTTCAATGTGAGAGAAACAGCAGCTTCCAGTGTCAGCAGACATTATGAAGAGCAACAGGAGACAGCCAGCCTTTGGTAGTGTTTGAAAGAGCAGATCCAAACCGGCTGTCAGAGTAGGGCATGCCTATTTACTGTTCAAGAGCTTGGCCATGACAAGCTAACCAAGAAAGAGCAATGACTCATTTATAAATGACCAAATCTGGTGCTGGGGAAAGGGTAATAAAGACCAATGTATGTCCAAAAGGCAAGAAAATTTTACAATAACAAAGTCTAATAGTTAACAATAAATTATCATACCAGACTCCCCCATGAAGGTGATGCCAAATGAAAAAGCACAGGACAAGAAGACCAGGATGTACTACATTACAACAAGGATTAACGTCCCTTGACAGGCAGAGGTCAGACATGGATATCTGCAAACATAAGGGGTTAAAGCCAGAGTGCGAAGTTGTTACTTCCTGGCCTACCAGAAAGTTGTTTCAATTTGTCCTGTGCCAGAGGCAACAGCTCTGTTCAACAGCCTACAATGCCTTCTTATTCCATTAATTTGTCCAGTCACACTTTGAGCCCATATAAGCTTTCAGCATGTTCAGTGTCCTGTGGCAAGTACATGAACAGCTTAACTACATGTTGTGTGACAGGCTGCTTCCTTTATCTCCTCCTGCACACATAGTAGACACTAGGTCACCATGATACCTTGTACCTCTTGTGCTAGAAGAGGAAACATCCTACCCCTATTTAAATAGATATATCATTCATGGCTCTGGACCTGTTGTATCTCCAGTCACTTCATTGTTATTTAATTATTGATCAGTTATGGAAAATACCTTTTTGGTGCTCTTATTTCCACTGAACTATTTTCCTTCCCCCCACCTCAGCCATCTTGTTGATCTAGGCCTCTATTCTGTAATTTACAGGATCAAATAGAGAATAAATTAGAAGCCAGACAGCTTCAGAGGGGACCAAGACTGGCACAGCAGTCCATCATGTATTGTTAATCAAAGAAATACAGCTTGTATTGAAACTCTTCAAGGCAGGGAGTTTTACAGTGTATTTGCACAGTACTTGTCCAAGTGGGGCCTTGTCTTATCTAGTACTCATGGGTGTTATTCAAACAATTAATAAAAGACACAGTGCTAGATAAGCATTTAAGGAGAATAAACTTGTAGCTGCAGTCTTTCAAGTATACTAAAACAAGCATTAGGAGAGTGATCAGCAAAGGAAAGGAAACAAGCCTATTTTGTAAAGTAACACGGAAACGGTTTTTGCTACTGAAAGATCTCTCAAATCAGCAAAGCCATAGTATCACTTGCACATAAATACACATATGCACATAAGTGGCATACATGTATATCAGCACATAACAGCATATAAAGACAACAGTATTTTATACCATGTAGGTTGGAAAAAGCTATGAAAACCATCTTTTTTGCACGGCCTCTTACTGCAAGACCATGAAGTCTTGAGGGAGCCAGCATTATATAGTACTGTCAGAAGCAGCCTGAAGAGGCTTTTCTTAGGTAGGCAGTTGATGCATTGCCAAGTTAATGGAGACCAACAACAACAGTATTAGACCTGTGAGTTTATGAGAAGATCACTAAAGTAGAAAATAAAACAATTGTTATTTTCTATAAAGAGCTGAGTATTCTTTCATGAGATAGTACTCCCAGCGCTAGAGCTGCACATCTCAATGGACAGAAGCTGCCTAGGAAACACCATCCAGCCTGAAAAAGGTTGTGCTGATTGCCTGCTGCAGCCTGGTAAGCAGAGGTCTGAGGAGTGCTGCAGGGATCTCTGTATCCTGCTCCAGGACCCCTTGGCAGCTTCAGAAGAAAACCTCTGTGATGTTCCGTGTTGGAAGAAGTGGAGTGATAGCCACAAGGACTTGGCCTTTGGGAACACATTCTTCACATCAGCTGTATGGTTAGAAACATAGTAACACTAGTACAGTCTGCAGTGTCTCCTTCCATCCCAGTTCACCATGCGCGCCAAAGAGAGAGGCTGGTGATACTGGGAATTAGGTCAGGATGATGAGTAGGGAGGGCATGAGGCTTGGACTGCAAAGGCTATGCTGCCTTCCTCCCTTCTCCAGGATGCAAAGGGCTCTGTGCCATGCTGAAAGAGGCCCCTTCATCAGTCCTTTTGATCCTTTTGTCTCTTCAGCATCAGTCTTTGTGCTTGGGACAGAGATACTAGAGCCCTGAGCAGCAAGTGAGGGAGGATCTTCTACCTCCTTGGCCAGACGAAAAGACCCAGACCTGAGCTCCAGCTCACTCTTAAGATGGGTTTACACTGCCCCTGAGCACTGACCAGTGTGCAGGGAGGGTCTGCATGCTTCTGCTGTGGGGACCCTGGATACTTGCTGTCCTGGCTTCTTGCAGCCCCACAGGCAGGTGAGGTGAGCTGGGGATCCTGAGCTGTGGCTTCAAGTCTTACGCAGCGCTGCACAGCTGGGATTTCCAGGAGCTTGGGCTCTGCCCATGCTGGCTTACTCTGCTCAGACATGGCTGTGCAAGGAGAACACAGCAAACCTGCTCCAGTGTGGGCTCCTCTCTCCATGGGGCCACAGCTCCTGCCAGGAGCCTGCTCCAGCATGGGCTGCTCATGGGGTCACAGCCTCTTTTGGGCATCTCCCTGCTCTGGTGTGGAGTCCTCTGTGTGTTGCAGAGGCAATCTGCTCCACCATGGACCTCCATGGGCTGCAGGGACACAGCTGCCTCACCATGGTTTGTACCAGAGGCTGCAGAGGAATCTGCCTCAGTGTTTGGAGCACCTCCTGCCCTCCTTCTGCACTGACCTGGGTGTCTGTGGAGCTGTTGCTCTCTCATATGCTCATGTCCTGGATTCAGCTGTAACAGTAATTTTTCTCCTTCCTAGTAGGTGGTACAGTGCTTTGGCTTCAGTCTGAGAATAATGCTGATAACATGTGGATGTTTTGGATTTTGCTAAGTGATGTTTACTCTGACCAAAGACCTTTCAGTCTCTCATGCTTTACCAGTGGAGAGGAGAACAAGAAGCTGGGAGGAAGCAGAGCCAGAACCCCTGACCTGAACTAACCAAAGGGGTATTCCATACCACAGCACATCATGCCCAGTATATAAACTGGGGGGAGTTACCCAGAAGATCCAGATCACTGCTCGGGTAGGGCTGGGTATCATTTGGCAGGTGGTAAGCAATTGTATCACTGAGCACTTGAGTTTATTGTTGCTTTTCCTTTTCCTTTTTAGTTTCCTATTGTCTCCACCTTGTTATTTCCCTTACTGTTATTATTAGTAGCAGTAGTAGTTTAATATTATACTTTAGTTATGGTACTGTTCTTGGGGTCTACATTCTTTTGTTTTTCCTCACGATCCCACCTGGAGGGGAAGGGAAAGGAGGAGGTGAGCAAGCGGCTGCGTGATGCTGAGTTATTGGCTGGGCTTAAACCACCACAGCTCACTCCTATTGTGGGCTGCAGCTGCACAGGTCTTTCTTTCCCCTTCTTAACTACATTACAAAACCCTGGTAAATATTCACTCTACCAAACTCATGGTTATTTAAGCTTCCATTTGCCTACATGATCAGTCAGTGAGTAGTCTCTAGAATAAATATTACTTGACAACATTGCATGACTGGACATTTAGACAGAGTTGTCAACATCTTACGACAAAGTCGTAATGGTACAATTCTTTGTAGACAGAGCTAGCTAGAGCTTACTGTTTTCACAGGTACCCAGCAGCCAGAGGAAACCACCCCATTTGAAACTTCTCCTGCTTGTTCAGTACCAGGGAGGATTTCTGCTTCCTGCAGCATTTCAATGGTGCTGCTTCCCTTTCTGAGAACTAACTTCTGTTGTTTAGTGCTACTCTAGAGTAGCATTGAGCCATGCTGCAAGCTGCAAGGACATAACTCAGCCTTAGGCTTCCTTAAAGATTTCAGTGAAAATCCCTCTTGAGGGGGGCCCAGAAAGAGAATGCTAGTGCAGAAGATGACTGCTTTTATCTATCTACCCAGAAAGCCCAGGAGTATTGGAAATAAGAGAAATAAAAACACCCCACCACACAAACGCACAAAACCCACACCACATTTATTCCACACTAAGCTACAAGAGAAAACTTCTTTATTTTTTTAACATTACATTTTTTTAGCAACTGAGCACCTGAACTCCATCTGTGCAGGATAGGACATATTTTCGATCTATATGGCAATAATCTTAAACAAGCCTGAAGGAATAACAGCTATAGCCAGTTGCACATACTAAAAATGTTTAAACCCAATTCTCACACTAAGACTGTCATTTAGCACTGCTGAGGTGTGAGGAAACTGCTCTCCCCATCAGAGGGCCCAGGAGTGACTCACTGCCACATCCAGATTCATGATTGTGTTTTCAAACACATTCATGTCTTAAGAAAAACAAATCCATGTTTTCATTACAAGATCTTATTACACCAAGCTGAAAAATATACGCTTCCCTTCCTGCTGTTTCTCACATTGAGTTATTGCCATAAGTCTGCCTCCAACTCTCTTTTGCTCCTCCTAGCTGATTGTCACTCATGACCTAGGCTGCAGAGTGAATTTAGTATCTCTTTCCTGAGGAGTTACTGACTATCAGGAAACATGTTGGGCTAATTAGGCAAGCAGGGAGCTCTTCCCCTGCCTCACCAGAGGAAAGGAAATAGGGACTGAAGAAGTGCAACCCTGGGGACTGAAGGATTGAAAGCTAAAACTGAGTTACGATGTACTGCACAAGCCTGTAAGTGCTCAGAGAGGTATAAGTATATACTTCCCATCATGACCCCACAAGCTTCTGCTTGGATTTATGCCTCCAGAGTTTCAACTTATTTTCACCTACAACAATTGCAAAATACCTCACCTTGGAGAGCTGGACACATCACCCTTTAAGCACAGGAGAGAAGTCTCCTGTAATGATATACTAGTGCAAGTGGGCCAGAAGGGTGCCTGACGGGGGTGGCAAAAGCCAGGTTTAGACTTGAACAGAGCCCACTTGGATTAAAGTAGCTGAACTAACCACTACAGAGCAAACCATTACAGATATCCCAAGACAAAACTTTGGCAAGTACATAAGAAATAATCTTTTCAACATGTGGAAGAAGGAGAATTGCTATTTTTGGGGTAGTAGAGACAAAGCGGTCATCTGTGTGGGCAGGTACTGTGACATAGAACAGTACTATTTAAGTTCATTGAAAGAAACAAATATCACATTGTTGTGGACAATCAGCAGCACTGATATTTGTCACCCTGCAGAGTCTGGATGAGATATTCTTTTAAATGCATTGCTACTTAGCAGCCTGCTTTAGCTTTTCTAGGAAAGGAAAAGCAGTGTCCTGAGTTAGGTTATATATGAGCCTGTATAAAACTAAGTCATAGTCTAAGCCCCTCAGCAGTCACCTGGCTCTTACATATAGCTACACCAGCTAGCACTTAAGAGGGATATTTTCTCTCGGGGTTGTGTAAACACTGTATACAGACAGACATGAGGCTGCTTCTTCATCTGCAGCAGTTTTGAGGAATGGAATAATAATATCCTGGACAGACACAAATACCTATTCTGGACTACCTTAGCTCGTACAATACTTGCCAAGTCCATGCATAGAATTGCTTAGATACTAATTTTCAGTACCACACTACATTTCACGTACAAACAATCTAAATCTAAAGCAATTATCAGCCATTTGTTGCAACCTGCAAAGCTAGTACAGGAATTGGAAGCTTTCTGGTCTCCAATTCCAAGCTGAAAGTCAGTAAGTATTTCAGACTTTGACTCATGCTCTAACAATGCCATTTGCATAGTTATTCAAAGACATTTTCAATTATTGTTCAATATCAAGGAACCATTAAATACATGTATTCTCACTGCTTTCTATCTTCAAATTTTTAAGAGCATAAAAACTTTTCTACTGCAGAAGGTAAGAATGCAAACCTATAGTACTGGAATACTGACTTTGTCCTCCATCAGGCCACTGTGGTCTTGTGAAGGACTAGAAGAAACATCTAAGTGTGAGCGCTCTTGCTCTGCTGCCACCTCTGTGCAAACATCACCAGAAATATTATTTAATGCAGAACGAGGCATAACCCTCACATGGATCAGGATAAAGTCACTCAATGGCACAGCTTGAGTGTGAGACAAAGCAGTTAGAGCTTGACAGCCTTTTCTCAAGCATCCTTAACAGCCCAGGTGTCTGAAGTAAATGATCATGGTAAAGAGAGTATAGGAAAAGCCAGTGCTAACACCATCTCGCGCTGCGCCCTGTCATGGAAGAACCGTGTCATTATACTAGCAGCTTCCGAGTCACTCATCAAGAGTGCTTTTGGAAGTGTGGAAGGTTTGTCTTTTCCCATATCAGATATTTAATATACTTGCATACCCTGTTCCAAGAAGTGGCATGTAACCATACTACTTTCACATGGAGAAATATCCTGGCTCCCAGTGTCTCTTGTAAAAAGAAACCAAAAACCTAAGAAATTCAGCCTCTGAATTACAAAACTGGTGCTCTGGACAGGTAGTATCTATGGTACAACAGCCAGTGCCCAACTGAGGAATGACTCAAGAATTCACTATTCTGAGCACGACTCACCCAGTTACAAGGTGACTCATTTCAGGAGAGCAGAGTGATACAGCTTCCTCATGGACCTCAAACTCTAAAGCAGCCTTTAAAAACTGAATCCAGCCTCAACACATCTCTCAAGCAAAATAAAAGAAGTCACCAGCTCAGATGCTTTGATTTTGATTCACCGTTCTGGAGGCCACTAGTCGCTACTCAAACACCAAGGAGTCTAAGTACATCAGTTAGCTTAATCTTTTCTTAAAGACAGCAAGTTCCCAAATAAAAACCAGAGCCTCGTGGAAGTGAGAACTTTGATACACTTGCTAACATTTATCATGCCCTAGCACAGAGAGGAGGGCTGGCAGAGGAGCAGGGAGCAACCTTACACTTAACAGATCTGTTCTGGCTTGCACCTCGGCAAAAAGCCTCTGGCACAGCAGGAAGGTGCTGCGAACTCCAACAACTTCAAGAGAGCACCAATGAGAACAAGATGGTATTTTTTCCCATCCCAGAGAAATACCTACAGGATCAAAGTATTCTGCAAATCCCTGCATCTCAGAGGGGAGAACAAGAAAATCCAGGAATAGTTGAAGCTAACTTGCTTATGTAGCAAATCCCACTGGAAACATTTTTCTGACTATTTTAAACAAAAACCTGCTCTGGGATCAATTTGCAACAAACTGAAGAGGAAGAAAGGTGCTGCCATCATCACCTGGGCACAAAACAACACAAAGCTGCTATTTCTCCATTGTGCCTTACTGAGCCATATACGGTATCTCGCACCAACTGTCCGTCAAATATCAGGATTTAGGCTAATTTTTATGAAAGCAATTTATTGGCTAGATTCAAGCATACTTAAACAAAACATTTCAGAGAGTCTCTGTAAACCACACCAATGCACAGCATGACAAAATAATTCTTATGTTAATCACCCTATATCAAGATGAATGCAAGTGAAGTTTGTAACAGGAGCTAACTTTCAAATACCAAGTTCAACACAACTCTCATAGAAAAACAAATATAACACACCACAATCTCCCACTCCCCCCTTTACCCCCTATGTGTGATAGTTAAAATCCACTTAAAAGCAGGGCAAGGGTTAGAGAAAATTCTGTGCCAAATGTTGACACTGGTGGAGTACTCTTCTTGGAATAACATTGCATAAGCAGGAGAGTTACTGACAAAAACCAACGCTGTCTGAATTTTTATTATTCTGGAATTTGCTGTAACACATGCCTTGGAGAGAAGCTAGGCTGCTGGTGCGTGACAGTAGTTGGGAAAATTGTCTGTATTTCAGAGACAACATGCCACCCCTTTCAGTAGCATCAGCTCTCTATCTCCATGTAATCACTCTAGTTTAAAATTAGAACAGGAGCCTATGGACAGAGTTTTAACACTTCTTCAGCACTTAAACAGTCAACATTTTTAGGAAAAACAATCAGGTGATCCATAGTGCACGCACTTTGCTAGCTGTCAGGAGGTTAATGGTGTGCCTCAAGCACAGGGCTAAATTAGGATGGGAACACCTTAATCTACAGTTACAAATGCTGACAGCAGTGGCACTTCATCAACTATTTTTGCAATCTTATTTGCTGCATATCTCCCTGATTTCTCAAGCCTGTGCCACCAACCCTCCCTCATCTCCACATAAATTAGCTAAATGACCTCTTGTAGCCTGCTTGAAATGAAAATTGTCATCTGAAGGAGAAAATAGCTGTTCTACATGTTTGCAGGGAATAGAGAGGGTGTTGAAGATTGCAAGCTTTCCTGCAATACAAAACCTACAAGAAGTCATGTGTCAGAAATTAGTCTTACCTGATACTCAGAGCCAAGAAATTAACAATCTTCCATCAGAAATAATATCCCTTCCCTATATTTGCATTTAACATTTTTAGGTCTGCAATACATTAACCACCTATGGATCTTCCTTGAGAAAAATGTTGTTGTAGCAGAGCTGGAATTGTTACCTGTATTTGTTACAAGTTTCTTAACACAGATTCTGTGCCATACTGCTAAAGAAAACTGGTGGGCAGAGGCATCTGAATGGCCATTATAGATGCATTGATATTGTCCTTTTAAAAGCTATACTGCAGGAATGCAGTAAACAAAGCTGAAGAGTAGAGACAGCTTAAACCTTACACTGGCACTGTCTGGAGGACAATGGGGAAGATACTGATATCAGAAAACAGAAATCAAGACACTGGCCACAAGTATAATAATTTTTTTCCAATTTGTTACATAGGGACAAAGATCAGTGAAAACTTTTTGGTGATCTTACTAATACCATTACTAAGCATCTGTATGTTTAGAAAGGTAAAGATGCAGGGAAAGAAACAAAAGGGGAAGTAGTCCATCCGTCCATCCTTCAACTATAACTCCATCCCCACAGTTAAGATACCCATCATCCACACATCTACTTATGACCATCTTATCAGAAAGTTTCATAATAATGTTATCACAGCTGTGATGGAAACGCAAACAAAATTTAAGATGCACTAGCTAATAGATACTTTTAAAAGGGCAGAAAGACATCTTCAGGAAATAGCCCAACGTGGTAGATCATCTCAGAGAAACACCCTTATAGAAGAGAAGAATTATGGAAGAAGGTTGGAGAATACAACATGTCCAGTATTTCAAGGCAAACTATTTTATTACTCTCTAAAGATCAGGCAGCTAAATAAGCCTTTGAAGCTAAGATCTGACCCTTTAGGGTGCATGATAAGAGTTGAGGCAGAAGAACAAGAATACAGTTTATTCATTTATAAGAAAGCCCAATGAGAAGGCAACAGGATATTTGCACATCATCTAACTGCCCAATATGAAAGGACACTTCTAGCACACACCCTGCACCACATGAACAGCATGACAGAGGTCCCAGCTTCCCCACCTCTGTCTTTTGTAATCACTTTGTCTGTCAACATACAGGCAAGATAATTTTACACCTTATTGCAGTGGCTGAAATATTCATCTGAGGAACACCCTGGGTGCCTCTCTATGTTAGATGCAT
>JBCJKH010039934.1:3104-26812 GCA_039877255.1 Loriculus beryllinus
GTAAGAATATATCAACAGGTGCATATTGTCTTGACTTTCAAAGGCCATGTGTCCTTCTATATCACAAAAATCTAAAGACCTTGTTATCATACACATGCATATATATACACATATATGCACAATCATGAGAACTAGTGTTTTCTTTTCTGATTTGCCTAATATTTAACAGTTGAATTATTTTTATTCAAAACCAATCTCATACTATCATAATATTATGCTGCTTACAGAACTGAGATAACCAAAATTCCAAATTAAGGACTGCATTTAAAAAAGGAAAACTCGCTACTCAGACTTGTAAAAAAAATAGCAGCGCCTGTTATTTTACACTGTATAGGTGACCAGTGTTTTCCATTTTGTATAATCTTTTGAAAAATCCAGCTGTATCCAACTTGATCAACTTTTCAGATCAGTAAAACCCTAATAAGATATTTAATAAAACATAATTAAATTTCATATAAATAAATATACATCTCTGTACATCTGCCTACGTAGAATGAGCTTGATTTCCATCAAGTGAAATCAACACTGGCTGGGAACAGCCAATTAATTTTTATGTAAGATGATTTAGGTTATGTCTGTTACTGAATCCAAAGATGCATCCCAGTTTCATTTCAGTTTCAGATGTATACTTGCTCATCTTCTGACTACTTTGTAAGGTCAGATCTAACCAACAGTTACTCTTGCAGTAATGAGAAACCATGCCAAAGTAATCTTGGCACAGCAGGAAATGGTTTGAAAAGATTCTGATATTTTAGAGTATTCAGCTCCAATTTTTACATCTTCTATAGCTAAAATGTTTCAATAGCTTTGGGGGTTTGTTTCATTTTTTTTCCTGAAGAATTACTTTCAGCACAGTAGGCTGAGATTTCTTCATTGATCAGTCAGAATGGATAAGAACCAGGACCCACACTGCTGGAGGGCAACATAACAGTGATTCAGAACACCTCACTGACCTCAGGCTAGAAAAAGTTGGGAGCACAAGATGATAAAGTGTATTCTGAACAGGGGAGCTAACTCCACAGCACTGCAACACTTCATTAAAATATGTTCTTGGGGGCTTTGTACGTCCCAAATCAAAATAGTTTAGTTTCCTATCAAATGAAAAGTTTTATGTTGTCCTAAAATACATTTCAGTGTTTTCAGCATAATAAAAACAAATATACAAAAAAAAAAAATTAGATTCCTTTTTTCTACATAATTTTTTGGTTCATCAGCTGAACTAAAAGTCCATTATTCAAAGAGTTGTATCTGCAAATTCATTAAAAATATTGTATTCCATAAAATCCATTATATTTTGTCTAATCACCAGGTGGTTGGCATTATTTTAGGCAGACTAGTTTAAATCTTCATTTATAAATCTTTGAACAGCTATTACATTATTTTGACTGGACTCAAAGTTAGGCTGATGGGACTACATTTAATGGAAGCAACAGGGCACACTGAATAGTGCTGCATTTCTTTTTTTAATCAAGTTTATTTTTTATTCATTTGATAGTAAAATAAAAATAAAGATAGCATTTTTCAGAAAACCAAGGACAAAATTTTAGACAGCTCAGAAGTATTGGGAATAAAAAGGACAACGTTTCTATGCTAGATTTGGTAGCCTACCATTGGAAATTTGGTAAAACTGTTAGCAAATCTGAGGACTGAGTAAGAAGCTTAGAGTTATGCTTGATGATTCTATACATCCAACTTACAGGTATAATAATATACAACAACTTTAGTTATTCAAGTCTAAAGATAAAAAAGTATGTTCAGCATGCCAACAGTAGCAACGCATAATGACAATATCCATAATTTTATCAGCTTACATGTACCACTATTTGTACAATAATGTTTTTGAAACTAAAGATTCCAAATAAAATCTTTGAGTTACTGCAAGTTTGAATACTGTCATGTATATTTCTTCAATATCAAAGTATTATTTAATTGTAAAGGTAAAATATGGTCCTTAGCATGTCTTTCAAAAAATATTAAAGCTTACTGACTTCACCAGAATACAAATTCTGAACAGAGTTATATTGATTTTTACTTTCAAGACATGTTTGAAAATAATGGAAAGAAGTGCAAAACAAATTCAGTGAGGGTATGTGCATGTAAGGTAGGTTATATGTAATACTGCTCTTTTGAAGCATCCTTCTTGGAAACATCCTACTTATGCATGTTTATTCAATGAAAAAAAATGGCCTTTTTTTTAAGGAAAAGTGAAAACTGTAGTTGGGAAAACAGATTGATTTGCTGTGTTGGAAATTAGGGTTCAAACTAATTTGCCTGTATATAAGACTATTTTTTTTTTTTCTTAAAAAAGTATGCTTAAAATAAAGTAAAAAGGAGAAGACTTACAACAGCAGCTTTCACTTCAAGAGCTATACTGTGGTATGCATTACATAATCAAATCATGGGAGCAAGGGTGAGTAACAATACTCCTCACACCACTTAGAATTTCACTGAACCTTGCATATGGGCAGAGAGCTGTATGTAATCAATATCTTTGGAGGGTCATTTTCACATTAATGATGAGTAATAACAGGAAGTTCATAACTGTCTAATTGCAATCTCACAACAATGAACAGTGGGGGCAAAGCTGAATGCTTCCAGTAAACACTCCTCTCTGTGGGGTGGGTGAATATGCACTTACAATCCAGTTTTCCTCGAACAGTTCTTTTTAGATTAAATTCAAATGCTGCTTTCAGCCCTTCCATTTTTATCCTTTTTGCTTCTTTTTCTTTTCTGGGCATTTTTTTTTCCTCAAAATTTTTCTGTTCCTATATGCCATTTTCCTTTCATCTGACCTCTGCTTCTTTTTGTTTCAAATAAAATATATGATGATGAAAGGAATAAACAAAATTCTTTGTGAAGCTGGAAAAAAATTTATATGAGGCGAGACTCAGTTTAAACAGCATACCATTAGCAGGATGAGTAGATACAAGTTAACAGTGTCAGAATTTTTAAACCAGAAACTGAAGAATTAAGGAGTAAGACCCAGCAAGCAAATGGATATGTGAAGCATGACTACAGCTAGCACAATGCTTAGGAAGATAATCTTTCTGCAGAACAGAATAAAGGAGATCTGGGATTTCTAATCTTGTGGCATAGGAAACACATTGGATTTAAACCGGTGAGTTAGAAACATGCATGTGCAGGTGTTTCAGGCATCCATACATGTTTTGTATCCTGTAGAACAGAGTAGTAACTCTGAATCTCACAGTTTTATATACAATGAAAGTAGATTGCACACCTATATGGCGATTTTTGTAAATTTACTAGTTTAATTTACTAGTTTAAACAAAATAGTTTACAAAGTATCTTTTATTTTATACATCTGCGACCACCGCTTTTTCTTAGCAACTTTTTATATAAATATTCATATTCAATTTATATAAATAGATTCAGCTTTTCAATCATTTTTCTTTTAAACTCTTTATCATGTTCTTTATTCTAGTCTATCCATTCTTTTCCTTCCACTCTCAGACTGTTCTTGTTCTTAATTGCATTTACTTCATGATTTCATTCAGGCCAGACCATGTGAGCCGCTATTCCTCCATCTGTTAGTTTACTATCTGTTGATAGCAGGAATCTCTCTGCCATCCCTTCCACCTAAGGCTGAACTTTTTTCACTCAAAGTTAAAAGAATGCTGGAGGTAGCTCTAAACAAACTTCTGGAAAGATTTGGCATTGCTGTCTTTTTTGGATGTAGTGCAAAAAGGTTGACATACATAGGGAAAAAAATTTGGGGAGTGATAACAGAAAATTCTTTATTATAGTGAAAGGCTTGGATTTGAAAAGTTTTCTAGAAAAGATCATATATGACTTTGAATCAAATTATTTTGCAGGTTCCTTACTTGAAAAGAAATGTGTCAAACCATTTTCAAAGTATATAGCTTGAGTATCAATGAAAAGGCAGTTGGAGTCAGCCTACATTCATAAACATGACAATAATTTTAGGTGCATCAGTTCTGAACTGCTCAACAGTATACCCTAAAGGGAACTGCATTCAAGTAAACAATAAACATCCAGCCACTGAGCTACAGTTCTTTTATATTCTTCAGTTAGGTTTTCAAAACCAGAAATATCAAAACTCAGTTACTTCCTAGAGTGCAGACTAAAGTTTATATAAAATATAAGATCTAATGTCCTATATGCATATGTTATACTTCTCAAAATTTATTACATATTTATCATTATGTTTTAATATAACTCTTCTGAAAATGTTAAGCAAACAAAATATGGAATCAATTTTGATTCATTAGGTTATTTAGTGTATTTAACAATAAAGATGATGAGTTATAATGAAACTGTAGGGCTGTGGGTTTAGTTCAACATTAATTGACTGATATATATTTCATAAGTTAAGTTAGATCTTAATATAGGCTGATAATGAAAAACTGGATCACAATAATAATAACAGGAGTCATTTTATGGCAGCCTTCCAGTATCTGAAAAGGGCCTATAGGGATGCTGGGGAGGGACTCTTCATTAGGGACTGCAGTGACAGGACAAAGGGTAACAGGTTAAAACTTAAACAGAGGAGGTTTAGATTGGATATAAGAAAGAAATTCTGTACTGTTAGGGTGCTGAGGCACTGGAATGGGTTGCCCAAGGACGTTGTGAATACTCCATCCCTGGTGATGTTCAAGACCAGGTTGGACAGAGCCTTGGGTAACATGGTTTTGTGGAAGGTGTCCCTGCCCATGGCAAGGGGGTTGGAACTGGATGATCTTAAGGTCCTTTCCAACCCTAACTATTCTATGATTCTATGATTCTAACTAATGTGCTCTCTCAAGTTACTCTAAATCTGTCATGGTGCAGAACAAAACATTTTAGAACGGGTAGATGACAGATGAATACATTAAAGAAATCAGATTTAAAGCAAGGCAAAATCGTTAATGGTAGCTCTAAAGTTAAAAGCATTTTAAATCTTGGCAAAATTCAGATAAGATTTTCTATTTAGCCTTAAAATTAAATCTCAAAAGTGTTTGGATTTACTGGATGCATTATCGTCTTGGACAATGAATATCCATGAATGCATATGCTCTTGTGCACGAATATATTGCAAACAGAGATTTCTGGATCAGAGGTAACTTAGCAAGAGGAACAATATGGGCTTAGAAATACTTCCAATGATTCAGGATAAGAAAATGCCAAACTGGATATTTTTTATAGAAAACTGTAAATTCTATTGCTAACAATAATATGCCACCCAAAAGACTGAACTCAGCCATTAAAATATAAATTAAAGGAATAACATCCCGTGCCAACTCAATACAACTACATCTATCAAGCCTCATCTGTAGTAACTGGGCTGATGTTTGCTATGTGGAGTTAAAATCACTAATTCCTCCAAATTATAGCAACTTCTTGGCTTTCAGGAAAAAAAATCATTTTCTGTCTAAATATACTTACGCTTAAAAATCAGGAATTAATCCCTCTGCAAACAATTCTCTACATTGGCAATCTTTTTTGTTAGTAATTATTTATAACACAGAAGCATCAAAGCTTTCTGCTTTCAGATCTAATATTAGTACTATTACTACCATTTCCCAGGTACATCCAGGATAACTGTCAGACATTTTTCAATATACTTATAGCTCCTATTTCTTCCTTGCCTTCTACCATGCATAAATATTACAAAAGCCTTATAGAAAGCTGGTTTGGAAGAGGCATTACAGCAAACATCACTACTATATAAGTCTCTACAACATAGATTAACTGGTGCATATTGAACAGTTTGCACGGTGCAGCAGTGGGGCTCTGATGGCAGACAGAAGTCAGCACTGATCATCACAGGCAGGCAGATGTGGTATTTCCCTCTCTGCCAGCAAGGGACAAGTCTAGAAACAGGCCAAGTTTGCTGATATTTTAAGCAGACGATGGACTGAGGTTGCTGGGCTCACTGAGGCTTCTTTCACCCTGGTCTCACCTCTGCCCGTACTCCCTCTACAATGGGACAGCTACCCACAGCAGCAGAGAAGTAAGGGTGGGCAGCCCAAGCTACAACTTCCTCTGGAGAATGGACTGCTTGCTGCTAATAACAGCATCCACAAGCAGATGCAAACCAAACTCCAAATTTAAAATACCTTGATATCAATTTGAAGGTATGAAAAAGTAAAAGAAACCTTCTCAGTATTTCAACCTAACAGAAAAACTAGGAAAGGTCAATCCGACAAACAACTGTTTGTACAAATCACATTCTGCAGTGATTTCTGCCGGACAGTTCAAAGTTTAGGCAACCAAAACTCTTCACTTGGACATTGTGTAAATTCTTGCAGCTAGTAAATCTTCAAGTTTTAACATAATTGATGGATTTTCAGTATCATTACTACTACAGATGCAACTTACTTGTTTCTAATCTAGCACCTTCATAACACTTACATAGTGTCACAAAGGGCCTCTACTCTGCATGACCCATTTTCCTGAAATGCAAGTGGAAGCACACAAATATTGAATCTAGCAGTTAAATACCTACCTGCCCCTGGAAGCCAAAAGTCATGTCCAAGTAATCAAAAATGCAGCTCGTCACCTCCACATGGGAAAATAAGAAATGCAAGGACACTGTTTCTCATGCCATGGTGTAAGGAAAGTTTCATTCCAGTCACAGACCAACTCTCACTCCCCTCCTCAGCAAACACTGACATACATAGACTAAAATAGTCTGCGAATCTCATGGGACCCAAAAGACAGACACTGACCTACATACAAGCTCTTACTGTCCCATCTCCCAATGCTGAAACTTCTACACAGCCATTCCATACTTCTAGATTCACATTCCAAGCATAACTGGAATGAATACAGACACACCACACAACACGTACCAGCAGCCATTCACAACACTTCCGTGAGCATAACATATACAGAAGCATAACTGTACACATCATGTACAAAATCATAGTCACATTGCACTCAAGCAGTGAGGAGTACCACCACCCATGTGACCATAACTTGACTCTTGGCATCAGGTATTCCAGGAATTTCTATAAGACATGTAATAATTCACAGATACCCATTTCAAAGAGACTGCATATGTGAATTCTGCTTTGAGCTTCACTGCTGATTAAAGAGTGTACTTGACCTAAATCCCCCATTCAAATGAAGACTACAGCATACACATCTGACATCATCTTGTACTGGTTATTCCCATATCACAGATATGCATGCGGTAAGAAAAGACATCAAAACAAGCAGGGTATCAAAATTAACTTCTAGCATAACAAGAGTTTTGTGTGCTACCCTCACAGCCAATTTCACCCTGTGCTTACCAGTTCACTGGGCCTATTTGTTAAATTCTACTAATTAATTATTATTCCTGAATTTATTAGTTGAATTTTTCTTTTTATAATAATGTAGAAATAAAGACACGATCAGAAATTATTGATGAAATAGTGACAGACAGAGTCTGATTTACACTATACATCTGTAAACACTGGAAAGATTTGATAAAGACCTTGTGCCAAGTTATGTCATCAATTGAAACCTCTCAAAATTAATAGAATGTGAGGTTGCACTGACTGGGTAAAAGTTCAGAAATACATTACTGGATTTACTGACCAGCTCACTGCCTGAAAACTATTTTTATTGTCTTTGAAAGACTTATTTAATGCCTCAGATTAAGGAGAAATAATATGGATCCATTAAAAACAGAGAGAAGGAAATAAGCAGTCATTTATTTTTCATTGAACTCTGATAATCTTTATTTTTACTAGAAACTGGCCCAACAAGCAGAGCAACAAGACAGGCTGTCTTTAACGCAAGCAGTGCTATCACAGGGCAGCATTAACCTCGGAATTTATGCAAATAGTGTTATATTGTACAGTCATCAACTACTTGCAAGGCCTGGGTTGCATAAACAAACAAAAGCACTACTAACAGGAAGAATTAAGGTGACAGTTAAGTTCTACTCAGACTTGCAACTGGAAGGTAATAAACCAGCTCTCAGTCTTTTACTTTCTTATGTACTCCGCTCCTAAGTAAAACACACACAAATACCATTATATTACACACAGATGTTTCCATATTTTTCTCTTTTTTTTTAAACAGATGAATCAGTAAATACTAAAGAAAAAGCACGGCTATATTTAACAATACAGATCCCAGTTAAATACACTGTATTTAACAGCACAGATCCCAGACCCTTGTCATATTAATAATTCACAAAAGTCACTGAACTGCATGACGCATTTTGCTGAAAGATTTTATTAGAAACTGAGTCTCTTAATGTACATTTTTATTACCAATATTTGCACTGACAAAATACAGACTGCTGTCATTTGCATTTAAGCAACGAAAATAACAGGTACAGTAGTTTTTCAGCAAGGAAACATTCCCAAGAAAAGGAGTTCTCTTACCATCTGTAAGGCTACTTTGCTAGGTGGGGGTTTTGTTCTTGGTAAAGAATCATGAAACTTTCACAAGGAACCAGTAACACAGACCACGTTCATTACTAATGGCAAGCTTAGTGTTAACCTAAGAACCACAGAAATGATTGATCAAGAGAGTGCCTGAATATGCCTAATGTGCATTTAAAACCCTTTATTGTTTAAAAACCAAAAATACCCATAATAACTTTCTCTGCGTTTTCTGAGATAATTACCTACTCTAACAGCCTTGCCCTGACCAAAGAACTACACTTATATTCACCAGCAAATACCTTGTCTTCTCTTAGCGTATACCCCTCTGTGCAAAGCCTTACTACAGTGGATGACATAAACTATGACAGGAAAGTCTCAAAGATGCTGAAACTGGTAATGATATAGTAACACAACGTAAGCAGCAGTGATTGATTCCTTTTTCATGGCTGTAATAAAAGATACTCAGTTCTTTATTATAAAATATTCAGTGTTATTGTATTGTGTTTCACATTTTAAACTGATGTAAAAACCACATATATTATCTCTAAACTCACCATTTAAATACATGATATATTGCTGGAATGTCTGAGGTCTACATAGAAAACAAAATACATTGCAAGGTACAGTTTGCTTTTCACCATAATGCATACACTAAATAAACTGCTCCTACAGTGAACAAGGACACTGATTCTACCTGTGCAGTGGTGTTTAGCTTTACATTATTCAATGCTTTTGAATTGTCAGCTTCAATTAGACAGAAATCTGGCACAGAGAGAGAGTTTACATAGATCACATTTTGTGCCTGCATTTTATCTTCCACATACACTGCACTGTTGACCCCTGAACTTCCATTTTTTAAGCTTTATACATAGCTAAATCTATTATATATAGAATGATAGAATAGTTGGGGTTGGAAGGGATCTTCAAAGGACATTTAGTCCAACCCCCCGCAATGAGCGCCGACACCTTCCACTAGACAGGATTACCCAGAACCACATCCAACCTGGTCTTCAATGTCTCCACTGATGCCGTATCTAGCATCTCTCTGGGCAACCTATGCCAGCATTTTACCACCCTCATTGTAACAAATTTCTTCCTCAGGTCCAGCCTGAATCTCCCCTCTTCTAGTTTAAAACCATTTTATCTTGTCGCAACAGGCTCTGCTAAGAAGTCTCTCTACATCTTTCTTATAGGCCCCTTTTAAGTACTGAAAGGCCACAATAAAGTCTCCCTGAAGCCTTTTCTCCAGGATGAACCCCAACTCTCTCAGCCTTTCCTCATAGAAGAGGCACTCTATCCCTCTGATCATTTCTGTGGCCCTCCTCTGGAGAAGAGTTATAAATACACTCTAAACATTTCTATTTATAACATTTCTAGTCCATATTTATCTATATATCATAGTATACACAGGCACAAACTGCGTATAGGCTAAATTGCTGAAACTAATTGGTCTTTTTGTGCCACTCAGACACTGCTGGCACCTGAGAAAAGCCCCATACTGATACGATGACATTCCTTTGCAGCTCTGTGTACTCACTGCCATGGAAGCAGCTCAGCTGTTTTATCATGCAGCTAACATTCTAGACAGTTCTTTTCTTTTGTTAGTACATCTTACTCATTTCTCCAGGACCTATAACACTACACAGCAACTATATATATCTAGTTATTATTTAGTTACTGAGTGGGAGATCATCTGTTGATGATCTATGCAAAGAGAGATGAAATTACCATCAGTTCCTGAGGGCAACCCACCAAAACCAGCGCTGGAGATTGATGCCTTTGCAAATGGGGAGCATTGCCACCCAGTTTAGTCACACTTGGCAACATTCCACAGGGTACATGTGTCACTGGTGAATAATTGTCAAGTGGATGCATGACATTAAACGGAGATCCAAACCAAGTTAACTCCATGCTTTTTAAGCATGTCCTGCAGCTCACAGTAGCCTGAAGTGCTCTCTTAAGAGGTTCTAACAGCCAGCCCATGAGCTCAACCCTTCCTTGAAGAGGCAGGTATTTTGAGGAGGCTATAACACGTTATCACTAACATGTCGCTGCCCTCCAGGAATGCTGTAAATTAATGCCAGAATCACAGTCCAGAGTCAACTGTCCTAATATTATTCCTGATTATGATTTCTTCGTAAGGCACTTTTGGCAAGTAAAATAGAGATGATCATATGAGTGCCTAACACAGGTAGTATGGAAATTGAATCTATGGAGTACTTTGAATATGTAGCTGGTACTGTATAGTGACAAGTGTTGCTGACAGTGTAATTCAGTTTGGCTAAACCTATACTGCTTTTTCCAGGCTTGCCTGAGTGAATTACTGCCCCATGTTGCCCACACTGGACGTTGCTTTAAATGTCCGTGCCATGCAGACCCAAGCTTTGGGTAGTAGCAGTGTCTCATTTTCCTACATGCTGAACCACCCATCCAGCAGCAGGTTTGAGTGGGCGAGCAAACACTTCAGGACTCAGTGTGAGCCAGCACAACAGCTCTGCTCTCACCCTGCTTCTGTGGCTTCTACCAACTAAGCTGCATGAATAAAGATTACAAAGCCAGCACCGTCAGCTGGAAGGAATAAACCTTATTAATCCAAATCTTCAAGGCTACCCACATTTATCTGAATAGCACTGTGAATGAAAGGAGAATCAAATCCATGCACAAAAGGACATAACTATATCCTGTTTAACAAGGGGCAAAGTTATGCTTTAACAAGGTTTACCTCTGTTCATACTTGAAGAAAAAAAGCTAAGTAACACACGTGCATAGAATACCAATGAGCAATAATTTCTATGGTCATTCTGAAACTGTTTCTAAGTGAGTTTTGAAAAAAGACAAAATTCATCAGTATTCACAACATAAATTGCTGGAAGTTAAGAGAGGAAGAGTTACTCCTTGCACTCTACTTAATAAGCTCCTTAGAAATAAGTGAACAGACTGGACTGATGGTGATCCTGAGTCAGCAGAGCAGTACCTGCTCGCTATATTCACCCAATAATCTCAGGTAGTCAGCTCTTCTTCAAATTACATTTGAGATGTTTATGAAAGAACAGTTCATAAATGGATTTCTTCTCGCCAGATGAAAACATCGGATGATTTGCCTTAATTTTGATTAATACAGAACAGAGTTACTAATTTCTTTAGTTGAGGGGGAAAAGCCCCAAATCTTTTCTCATTATCTGCAGAGGATTTTTCTGTAAAGGAAAAAAAAGTCTTTTTTCAGCCTCTCTAATAAATGTTTCATATGGTTATGATTCAATATGTTTTACACTACACTGGTAATTCTCATTCTCCAAATATCACATTTGAGGAGGTTAATACACCATTAACATGATTAACTTTTTAATAGAAATTAAGCCATATGGAACCAATCTGCACCATTTGGCCATATTAATGACTAGATAGTGAAGGTCAGCTTCTGTCCCACTGCATCTGAGCAACTTCACTGGTTTCACTTAAATTTGCAGGCCAAGACCAAAGGAATGAACCTACCTCTCTCTGGAAACTGAAAGGATAAGCAACTTCCTAATTTTTCCCAAAATAGCCATAATCCATAAAAAGGCAGGGCTGAACCAATACACTAGGCTTGTTCGCATACAATCTTCCGAATGCCTTCACAACCAGAAAAGCATTTTTCTGATAAATTTGGGATCATGGAGGTGAATAACGTCCCTTAATACAGCTTGGCAAGAACAGTGAATTTTATTCATTATTTCTCTGTTAATCAGAACATGTATAAATTACAGAGTAACAAATTACAGTGCAGTTGATCAAAGGAGCAGCACTGTTTCCTATAGCTTTTTGCCCCTTCCAGCAATACAGCAATCAGACCACCCAACTCACTGTTCTGCATCAGACCCTGAGTGGCTGATCCCTAACTCCCAAGACAGCAAAGCACATCAGTGGTCCTGTCAGTTTAACCACTAATAATGTCAAGAGAATTCTCAGACTGAAGGACATTCTCTGTCCCCAAAAGCACACAAGCTTTTTCCCTCCTTTATTGCTTCCCCAACTCACTGCAATCTTGACACCTCCCTTAACACACTTCGCCTGTAAGTAATGAAGGCTCATGTTTCTCCGTCCAGCCCATCTTCTTTCCCATGTTACATCGTGCTTCTCCTCTCTTCTCAGTTCTTCTAAAGGTATTGTGGAAATAATATGTTTCACTGACCCAGCACCTCCTGGGCAGCTGATTCCCGGAGCCGGGTGGAAAAGGCAATAAAGATAAAACGCAGCTCAGCAATGAATCACAAGCCTGAACACATCTCAGAGGTCACCTCGCCCATCCCTCTGCCCCACGGGAGGCTCAGCTATCCTCATGTCATTTCTTACAGACATCTCTGTCACCTGCTTTTAAAAACCTCAGTGATAGGAACTACACAAACTCCCTAGGCAATATATCCCAGTCTTCCATCACCTTCACATAAAAAAATTCAACCTTTCTTCACAGGTCACATTTTCCAGGCCTCAGGTTTTTCTCCATTCTTTCTTTACAAGTCTCATCAGGCCTTCTCTGCTTTCCCTGCACAAACAACTGCAATTAAAGAGGTTTCCTTCAAAAAACACTTCTGAAAGTGATCATTAAAGAACTTACTGTATACTGCTGCTGGAATTGAACTGTCTTTTCCATTGTGCAACTGTAACATAATTTAAAGACTTACAGTGACAAAATTATGCAAGTCTTGCATGCTTCAAGTTCATTGGTTTTACTGCAGATACATGAATGTAACAGCAGAAACAAGTCCAGGTAATCACTGTTATGTGTGTTTGTAATGCCTATTACCAAAAACAGTATAACATCAACAGTAAAACATCAACCATCAAATCAAGGAACTTTTGAGATTTAAAAAACAATTCAATTTTTCATAGTCAAGCTAAAGCCATGTTTGATACAGATAACCCCAGTGTTACAAAATAATGACCTATCGAAGAGATGAAATTTGACTTTGCTCGAGCAAGCAGTTTCATTAGGAACACAGTCCACCAAAGAGAGCAGAGCAAATCCAATTTGGCTCACAGTTTTCCTGTGAATTCATATGTCACCTGGTTGTTTATTGGTTTTAAATCACTAAAGGAGTAAAAGAGGAAGAGAACTGAAGCAATGTTCTAGTTAACCCTCATCTTCTTGATTATTGCTGGCTTTACTTTCCCCAGGGAATACAGAGGAAGAAAGCACATATAAAGGTCAGAAATACCTCCTTTTGTAAATTAATTTAGTCCACTGCATGGAGTAGTGAGGACAGAGGACACCCTTACTAAGATTTTTAAACACAAGATAAAATAATAGTTATTCACAGACAACAACGAACCAGTGACTTCTCTAATATACTGGATACAATATAAAGTATTTCTTCATTTTAAGTAGTGGATTATAAAAGCCAAAGACCCCAAAAGAAAGTCTTTGGGTTTGGCCCAAATGAAATTATTTTCCAATATAACAAAGCAAGGCATTACTACCTGCAACTGCATTTCTGCATGTATGTTACTACTACGCACACTGCACTAACATATCACAGGACCAAATGCAAGGACTGTGGAAGGATTTCAGGCCTTGACAGATGAGGAGTGTTAAAGATTGTTTCATGGAGCCAATCTTTAAACTAAATTAGAAAACAAAGAAGAACAAACCAGAACATACAAAGCACATTTTTAGCACTGGTTTAACTTATGTATTCATTATGAATTTTAAACCAAGGATATCAATGAGAAATAAAAAATTCTGTGGTGCTCTTTGAGCTGAAGGTGTCCCTGGAAAAATTTCAGAGATCAATCCATTCCCTCTCGATTTTCATGATCTTTTCAAAGGTGTGGCAATGTCAAATATAACAGATGTGAAGTTCCATTACAGCTGACGAACTAAGCATTCCCAAGGAACACTACACTAGCTGGAGCTGAAGAGCTAACACTTTGCTACTGTGGGTTTCACATACTTCATCTACCTCAACATCAGATGCCAACATATTTCACAATGACTTCTGATAACAGGGAAAATACAAAACAGGCTGACATTGATACTTAAGGTGTATTTTGACCCATTTCAGACAAGCTGTCCGTGTGCAACCACAGAAGAACATCCAGTCCTGCTGATCCAAATATCAAGATAAAACTTGTGTCAGCAGCATTCCCAAAAATACTAAAAACCTCCATCTAATTTTGCAAACACCCCTAATAAATGGAAGAAGAGAATATTGATTTGCAGAATCCACAAGGGATTATTTTCCTCCTGTTGCAAAACTGACAGACTTGAAAGTTCAAATTTTAACACAGCTGCACATGCCCATTAAATATGCATCTGTATCTCAACATGTAGCAAGTACACTGCAGTAATTATACTGTGCTCTTTGCAGAATCTAAAGCATAAATTTCTACATTTTTAAGACAAAGTTTCTTCAAATGTTATGACACCTCAAAACATAAATCATCATTCAGGCATTAAGCAAAAAATCAAAGCAAATTGAAAAATGCACCAAAACATGAACCAGAATGCAAAGAATGTCCTAGAGGCAAGATCAGCAAACAATTATACCAGCCACTGGTGAGAGTGACAGTACACAGCACTTTGCATTCTTCTTCTGAAGAATCTGCTTTGTGTTCCCAGGATGGCAAAATCATCCTGCCCTTTCCTATGTCCTAAAAAAATGCCAATCATCAATAGCCAAGAGAGCATCAGTTGATGGCATTTCAGAATGCAGCATGGGAGTATTAAGTGACTGAGCATTGATCAAATGACGACAGAATCTGAAGACTGAGTCTCAAGTAGTATTAGCTGACCCTGATGTTAAGTGTGTTCATATTATATAAGCCTACACCAAAGTACCACTTCTGCTGCTGGAAAGTGCTGTTAAAACTCGGCACACACAAACATATATTCAAAGTCAAGCACCTACAAATACATTAATCCTGTTCAATCAATCAATCTTAAAATGGCCTAGTCTTAAACCAACTTTCTGGCAAAGAAATATGGATCAGTACCTGACCCAACCATTTCACTGTTCTCAAGGTAAATTCTCTCAGCATTTAATGTGTGTCACCTGCAGGAATATTCCTTTTTATGCAATAAGCTACCAGCCATTGAATGATTTAAAATGAAGGTACCTTTTCTTTCCTCATGTACCTTGCACATACACAGAGGGTGAAAGAAGGCAACAGGATTTCAAAGATTACGCTTACATATCTCTTCTAAATGTATACTATTCTCTAGGGAACAATCAACTCAGTAATGTCTGTAATGCTCAGGCTATAATTACCAAAATGAGATGCATAACCTTTATTACACCAGCAAACAGTTAACTTCACAGATTATTTCTCTTACTTTAGTGGTCTCAAATCTTTCATCTTTTCTGTAAGTAACAAACTGATTCCAATCTTCTACACTGCAGCTAAACTGTGAATTTAATGTCAGGTGCCACACACCTCACCAGCAGAAACTCAGCACAATGCAAGACCACCTTCAGCCCATATAGTTTCATATACTGCCATAGCATGGCAGAATACCTTTGGGATTTAGCAAATTCAAACAGATTCTGTTGCTACATCACATAGAAAACGCCTTGAAAGTCTCCCTGTTTAAAGAAAAAGAAAGAAAAGAAGGAACAGCCTACATCTCCAAACATGACAGTGCATTCCTGGCATAGAAAATGTAACGCAAGAAGAGAATAACGACAGTATTTATGTTACCTTCAGTCACATAGTTGTGGTCTCGAAGAAAGCTGTGGTTAATTTTTCGTGTGTCCGTGTCCTCGCCCATTTACAGCAGGATTACTCAGCATGCCTATCCGCAGTGGACTGATAGCATCAGCAGAGGTCGTCACAAGAGCACCATCCATGCTGCCACTGCCTAGCAGAGGCGGAGAACACACTGGGCTACTGAGCGCAGCATAATGAGCGCTAGTGATGCAGCACAGATTTGGGAGGGTGAATAACGATCGGGAAAGAAAAAAAAAAAAAAAAAAAAAAAAAAAAAAAATGGATGGGGGGAGGAAAAAAAAAAAGTAATGGGAAAAAATCGGAGGGAGAAACAGCTCCGATAAATTATGAATGCAGAAAGCCAGTAGGGAGCTTGCGTGAAGGAATACAGGCACTTCTCCGACAGTTAAAGAATAACCCAATTGTTTAGTCAGGTACTCCTTAAACAAGTGCCCACGCAGAGTCTCCTCCAAGTGCCTGCTGCTGGGGATCTTGCTGGATGCTGTAAAGTGGCAATCAGCGTACTGCAGCAAAACCCGCCCGGAGAAGGGCTCTGATTGCTGTTGCTGCTACCGCTGTCATCTGCCTGTGCTGCATCAGAGCAGGCCCCTCCCCGTCAGCCGCTCACTGCCCAACCACACAAGATCTGCATGTAGGAAAGTGAAAAATGACACTGCAGGTAATTATTTTAGCTCTTCTGCCGGGAAGATGGGCAAAGAAAAAATTAAGGGAGGAGATGAGGGAGAAAAAACTTCAAGCTGCTTTAAACGGGTTTGCATTGACATGGACTGCACACTAGCGTGCAGCCACGATTCTGTGCTAGTCGATACTGTCATATGCAGCAAAAGCAACAGTCGTTCAATGTCAGCCTGTGTAAATAGAACTGAAATTGCCAAATATCTGCCTATGTAAATGGAATCATTAGAGGGAGGGCAACCACTCAGAAAAGTGAGATAAAATAAACGTTATTTACCCTTCCTTCTTTTGCACTTTTGTAAATAAAAGACAAATTACAAAGTATGGAAAAGATAACAGCCAGGAAAATAATCTCTGTGGCTTCCCTATCCAGGAAAGGAAAGCTGGACAAAGGGGTGTTTGCAGGTTGTGGGGCTTTCTTAGACCTGCTACTTTCATTCACTGCATTGTCCCTTCACCTTGGAAAAGTAGTGTTGAAATCTGTCTACTCAGAAATAGGAAAATGAGTAAAAGAAGAAAATTGCTCACTTGCATTATAAAATAAAGCTAGTTCTTAGTCCAAGAGGTTAATGGCTATTACAGGTTATACTACAGCAAAATTCTTTTGACTGAACAGAAACAGCTCTTTAAGCTTTCAGTATCTATTCATGACACCATGAATCATTTGATGCAAAAGGCACATACTCTGAAAAGGTATAAGCACCACTGAAGTTTAGAAATTTGAACAGAAAACAAATGACTGTGAACCAAAACCTCCACTACAGCATGAAAAGGGAGTATGCCATCACCAACCCAATTTAGAGGAGAAAGTACAGTCCTGTGGTTTATGCCCTGGAATGGACCACAAAAATACAATTCAGTTGTCAGCATTACTACAGCATTTTGTGTAATCCTGCGTGAAGTTTTTTGTCTTTTCTTTCTTTATAATGAAGCTATGACATATGGTTCTCAAAGGTAAATTCAAATCCACTGCTGTTATTATAAAATGAGCACGTGACTTAGTTCTATACTTTTTTCAATGTAAAAACCTGCCCAGAGATAAACAACTAATTTGGGAGAGAAAGAATAGCAGTGGAATGACCTTCTTGTCTTTCTCATGGCTAAAACAAAATAAATCAGAACCATCTTCAACCTGACAAGTAAACATCATAAAATCTTCACATCTGAAAAGGTGGGAAAGTAAAAGAAGTTATTCAGTACTTGTGCCTGAATAGAACACATTTTATTTACATGTGATTTCTGTAGATGACAACACTAGAAATGTTACTTCTGCATTGAGAGCATCAGTTAACACTGGGGTAGCACTAGCAGCCCTACAGTGCCTGCTCTACCCTCTTCAGTCATTTGCTGCCTTTGCCCATGCTTTGCTAATATCCAGTCTAAATCTCTCCTGGAGCAACTTGAGGCCATTGCCTCTTCTCCTATTGCTCATTACTTGGCAGAAGAGACTGACGCCCACCTCACTACAACCTCCTTTCAGGTACTGTAGAGAGCAGTAGGGTCTCTCCTGAGCCTCCTTTTCTCCAGGCTTAACAAACCCAGTTCCCTCAGCTGTTCCACATAAGGCTTATTCTCCAGACCCTTAATCAGCTTCGTTGCCCCTCTCTGGACCCACTGCAGCACCTCAGTGCCTGTCTGTCAGAACACAGGATTCAAGGTGCAGCCTCACCAGTACCCAGTGCAGGGGGATGCTCACTGCCCTGGCCTTGCCAGCCATGCTATTGCTGGTACAGGCCAGGATGCTCTTGGTCTTCTTGGCTGCCTGGGCCAAAGCTGCTCATGTTCAGTTGTCGATCAGCACCTCCAGGCCCTCTTCCAGCCAGCTTTCCAGCCACTCTGCCCCAAGCCTGGAGCATTGCATGGGGTCGTTGTGGCCCAGGTGCAAGACCTGGAACTTCACATTGTTGAACCTCATACAACTGGACTCATCCCATTGATCCAGCCTGTCTAGATTCCCTCTGCAGACCCTTCCTGCCTTTAAGAAGATCAATCCTCCCGCCCAACTTGGCGTCATCTGCAAACTCACTGAGGGTGCATGCGATCCCCTTATCAAAGATCTTAAACAGAACTGGCCCCAATAACAAGCCCTGGGGAACACCACTTGTGATCAGCCATGAACTGGATTTAACTCCATTCACCACAACTCTCTGGGCTAAACCCAGCCAGCCAGGTTTTTACCCAGCAAAGTACACCCATCCAAGCTATGAGCAGCTAGTTTCTCCAGGAGAACACTATGGGAAATGGTGTCAAAGGCTTTACTAAAGTCTAGGTAGACAACATCCACAGCCTTTCCCTCATTCACAGAGCGGGTCACCTTGTCATAGGAGATCAGGTCAGTCAAGCAGGACCTGCCTTTCATAAACCCACACTAGGCCTGATCACCTGGTTGTCCTGTACATGCTGTTTGATGGCACTCCAGATGATCTGCTCCATAATGTTATTCAGCATCAGGGTCAGGCTGACAGGCCTGTAGTCCTCTGGATCCTCCTTCTGGCTCTTCTCATAGATGGGCATCATATTTGCTAACCTCCATTCAACTGCGATCTCCCCAGTTAGCCAGGACTGCTGATAAATGATTGAAAGCGGCTTGGTGTAGATTCTTACCAGCTCCCCTAGCACCCCATGGTGGATTCCAAGGTCCCAAGTTGTTCATAGACAACTTCCTTAGGTATCATATGTGGGTCATACCATGCTTACCTTGTTCTTTCTGCCTTTAAGCTAAAAGAAGTTCTCAAAAGGAGGAACAGAATGAGGATGAAGCTTTTAACAAAAACCTATGCAACATTCCCTATGTGTATGCAAATGCTTTCCCAAGATTATGAGCCACATTCTTACTGTGTAGCAAATATTAGTGCTTTACTGCCTGAAGTAGGTCAGTTCACATGAGAAACATTAGCAAAATCCTGCTTTACTTTTGTAGCACAATGCAAACTTGTGAGACAACATCTGTGGATAACTTTAGCTGTGCCATTTTAAATGGTACTTATTATCAATCCCACCAATAACCTACATCACTTGATCTGGTCAAATACCCAGGGAGAGAGTGTGGGGGAAAGGAACTTTTGATCAAAAGCACTATTAGGTATTCATGCTTCCGCAGTAGCTCACAGTCCTACTCATAAAACAAGCCGCTAATTGAGCGGAATACTGTGCAAACGCAGAAATAAGAGCGCCCTATCCTAAAGAATTTACAAGCAAACTATAAAACAGAAGAGCTACAGGCACATCATCAGAGACATTTAAGTAAACAGTGAGTCAGTAATGAGGACAGGGGTCCTGGTTTTGAACATTCTTCAAAAGAAGGTCATTAGAGATTTTGTGGAGAGCAGCTACAGACAAAAACTGTATTCAAGAGGTTGAATAGTAACTACATAACAAGAATAGAGAGAGCTTAGAGGTAAAAGGAGGAAGCCTGGCTAGCAGGTCAAGAGCTTTTTCTTTCTTTTTTTTTCCTCCTCCCCATAGATGGAAAAAGACTCAGCATATTAAGATGCATTCTAAAGAGTAAGATGTTCAGTGAAAATGTCAGTGGAGAGTGAGAGGTAAGGAGGAAAGGAAATGACAAGAAGAAAAGTAAAAGACAAGGGCAGGCATAACACAGATGCCGGAAATACTGTGGGTGTCAGTAAGAAAATAGAATTAAAAGGAAGACGACAAAAACTGAACTTGTGCCAAGAGGAGAAAAACCTGATAGGATAGGGAGATAAAATAATTCGAGGAGAGGAAGAAACTTGCATTCCACCTTATCAGAGCTTTGGGGAGAAGGACTGGAAAAGGGGGAAGGTAAAGAAAAAATAATGAAGGAGCCAGAAACTGAGGCAGGAGGCAGCCAGTACCCTGGGGAAGGTATCAAAACTAGCAAAGATACAATTGGAATTGAGAATGTAATATTTGGTAACAGTGCAGCCTAACAGTGGTAAGCAATTGAAGACTGTGAGAACAAATCTTGGCTGAACCACTGTTGATCATGTTTGCTCACTGCATTTCCACCAGGAAGCTCCGCGGCACGAGAGCAGGAAGAATTAGGTGTTGGGAATGCAACTGTTCCTGAGGGTTCCTGAGTGGCCCTGTTTACAAACAGCTGTTAAACACAGGGCCATCCTGGTTTGCTCCTGCAGAATCTTTTTGTTCTTCTCTTAAACACATTCTCCCTAAGAGCTTTTACTTAGCTCTGCAAGACACTTGGAGCACAGCCTTTAATAATTTACACTCAGTATCTGAAATAGAGCACTGTCAGGTACTCCCAGCCTCCATTTTACTACCCTCAAATTCATCACTTTATTTGAATGCGAACAATTAAGCTTGAACCGCAACTGAAAGAAACAGTGGTTGAACACTTCCATTTTTGTCTAACAAAACTTTTCATATACAAATTATTCTGTACTTTATTTAATAAAACACAATGGCTTTAAGTGAAATGGAACTGAATTTGGAATTAGCACAGAACTTGAATTATTTTTGAAGAACGAGAGATTTAAAACACTGTGATGGTAAAACAAAAAGAAACGGTCCCTGGAAATTATACAAATTGGTCCAAAAGCAGACTATCTTGAAACATTGCCTCAATTTAATGTTTGCAAAGTCAGTGAAGGTTTTTAAGTGCTTTAACAGAATTTGTTTCTAACCATATCCTAACATCTACCATCTGAACCAGTGCAAACTTTCTCTTCTCATGTTGAAATAGAGTAAGATAACACAGGAAATTAGTCGGCTACAGGACAAATACCACAAAATATTTAGATAACCCTTTTAATGTTATATTTCATTGCAATTGTATTTGCTCACCTAAAGCGAATATTTATGAGCCAGACTTCTATCCCTTTACGGATATCTAGTTTATGTACAGAGATGTAAAACACGTAGCTACTGGCTTCTCCCATTAGGCCAGCAGCAAATTAGCTTTACTGCTTATTCATTCATAATGTCCAGGACAGTAAGATAACACAGTACAGTCTTTCCTGTTCAGAAATACTGGAGCTCATTGGCTGCCTTTCATTTAAAAAGATAAAGCAGCAAGAAATTATAACGTGATAAGCTACACCCTTAGGTTCCTCCAGCCATAGTCAGCATGGCAGAGAAGGGACTCAGAACTCAGCCTGGGAGAAGACAGCAAATACACTCCCTTGGTTTTGAAGAGTTTTACTTCCCACTCTTTGAGAAAGCTACTTTAAAGCAGTGGGTTCTCTGCTTTCTAGTCCTCCCCTAGTAATTCTATTCAGAATGAACATTCACTCTGGATCATACCCTCCTTTAGATTTGAGACTAGGTCTACATTGCAAATTGAAGCAGGAATACCCAAGCCACCTTTAAACAAGTTAGATCTTGGATACAGCCCAGCCCTGGTGGCAGAGACCTCAGCAGGAGCTGTATACCTTGGAGAGAAGTGGCCCCATATATGATTAAAGTAGCAATGGTACAAACGTCTTTCCACCGGTGCCTTTTTGAAGACATTCAAGTACATCTCATTACAGGATGCCTACTAGCAAAGGAAGTAATCTAATAGCTCTGTGATAGCAGTGAATGTATCATAAATGACTCTTATCAGAGTTTGTCTGAAAAATTAAAATTCCTATACTTTTCTGAATAGTGCTCTTTATATTTGTCTAATAGCCAAATATAACATACAATACAGTACTACAATGCAATTCCATTTTTGATCCTTCGACAGCTAAACAAAAACAGATACAGCCAAAAGTTAATATAAAAAGTAATAAAAAATATCAATCACTGCTATCAAGTAAAAAGCCAGCAATTTTGTCTTATGGTAACACCTCAAAATTATTTACAATCTTTATATTGATAGCATTTAATTTCTATTTTGCTAACTCTCTTGAGTTACAGTAGAGGAAATTTAATATTTAATATTAAAAATAATGATATAGCCCAGCAATTTTTTAAACAAACTAATGGCTGCTATCACTCTTTGAAAATACTCTTGTTATTTACAGAAGGGAAGTTTTTTCAACACACTACATTTTTCTCTGTTAAACTTAAAAAAAAACACCTCCCCAGAAGTAATTATTTATTTTTAGCATACAAAAAAACCTGGAGCTTGAGGCAGAAGGCAGGGCTGGGGACTGCTTCCAACTTAGCCTTTACTTTCAACTGAGGTTACTTTGCTCCCACTTCTCACACTGAAACAATAACGCAAATATATTTCAAACAAGATGTTTATGTTGGGTGTCATTGCATTACGTGCTGGAGAAATCATAGTACTCATTTTGCAAATTTAGTTTTGTTTTATAAATACTTTACGCAGATGTGAATTAACTCTTTATACCGATGTGGATTAACCGTAAGTATCCCAGCATCACTTGCATGCTTCATCACACCTAGTATACGAGGCAGCACGTACCTTGTTACCACTGTCTGGTGCCTGTAGGACACTTTCTCTCTAAAGTGATAGCCATGGTAGCATCCTCTCTCTGAATTACAGAGAGCAATTAGGGAGAGCAACTCACCACATGTTCTACTGTTGTGTAGGGGGAAAAGCTTTTTAAGCATATGCCTCTACAGACAAGCCTATAAAATTGTGATGCATGCAGTTTATTCACACTAACATTGTTACTGCATCCTTTTATGAACACAAAATGTAGGAAATCCATCCATACTACTGAAAAACTATGAAACTGCAAAGCAGCAACAGGTCCTAAAAAGGAGAGCTAAAAAACCTTCTGGAATGGGCTGGAAATCATGAAGGGAAGATCTTTTAGTGCCTGTTCATGAACAGATCACAGGCACCAGAGCACACAGTGCTAGAGGCTGCTGATGGGCACTGTCACAACAGTGAAGCCTCAGGAGCTGAGCTGCGTTGCCTCCTGGCACTTCACCCAGCACGCTGTCAGCACAGGGCTGGGAGCCACAAGCCAAGGTAGCAAAAGCCTCCCCAGACCCAGCAAGCGGCTCCCACACTGGGGCTGCCCCCCAGCCCTGCACCCCCTTCCCTTGGGGCTCGGCAGAGGCAGAGCTGCTCCAGGCAGG
>JBCJKH010039939.1:0-18229 GCA_039877255.1 Loriculus beryllinus
GAGATGAAAACAAAGGGAAAAAATGGCAATTAAAAGTGTAACACTTCTCTTCTAAGCAAAAGCAACAGTGGAGATGGCACAAAACCCATGTGTATCATAGATAATCACAGTTTTCAAATAATCTGAGATAAATTCAATTCTCGCTTATTGTTTGTTTGCAACTAATTTTACCGCACAGACCTCAGACAGACATTTTAAATTATCTTCACCTGTAAGGAAATCTGTATTTAAAAACAAGAATTGCAGTTGTCATGAACTCCTGAGGCAAAAAAAAAAAAAAATAAAATCCATAAGTTGATTCTAATGTGTGTGTGTAGACAAGTCAATAAAACTGCAAAGAAGCTTTTCTTTCTGAAAACCACAGACAAAAAAAAAATGTATTTAAATTGGTATTTCATCTCCTAGGAGCCAGTTGCAAAGATCATTAGTGTGAAAGTAAAGGATAATTGAAGATATTGCTAGACTACAATCATAAACACTAACTACTGACCTTAGAGCAGACATCATACGGCGAAACAGCATGAAAAAAGATGTTAGATGAGGGAGCTGATAATGGAGACAGCTTTATTTTGTAATGTCTGCATCTCTAACTGCAATGCATGTGGTCTAAGCAGTAGACTGAAGTACTCATGAGTGTTGAATTAATCCTGTGAAGCCTACTTGTGGTTGTGAACTAGATCCTACTGAACAAGGGTTTGCCTTGACTGTAGCTTGAAAATATCAGTTAATGGGCATTGTGGCTTCTTGGTATGAGGCTGTTGGCACACATCATCAGACACGGAATCCGGTTGAGACCCCGTTCCCTCCCAAGCATAAGTGCAAGGGAGCCCACTGCTGCAAGCACACAGGGTAGGAGCTTTCTTGATGAAGAGTTGATACAATTTTTCACCTTGGCAGTAGCATTAATAGGGCAAGGGAATGGCTTTAAACTGAAAGAGAGTAGATTTAGATTAGATATTAGGAGGGAGTTCTTTACTGTGAGGGTGGTGAGGCACTGGTAGGGGTTGCCCAGAGAAGCCGTGACTGCCCCATCCCAGGGCAGGTAGGTTGGGGCTTGGAGCAGCCTGGTCTAGTGGAAGATGTCCCTGCCCATGGCAGGGGGTTAGAACTGGATGAGATTTAAAGTCCCTTTCAACCCAAACAATTCTACAATTGCTTTTTGATCCCCAAATATGATCCCCAAATATGATGAATACTTTAAAGAATATGTGAGGACAGTATGGTACAGTGATGTTTTCTTCATGATCAGCAAACATTCCACTTTTTCTTGCAAATGGATCAGACTTGCAAATCTCCAAAATTATGTCCTTTAGGAGAACTTCTCCAAAATACTCAACACTAGAAAAGATCACACCTGCTTGGAGCAGGCTGGAGGGCTCAGACTCCATCCTATCTTCTAACAAGCTCTGTTATTTCGACTAAAGAGCAGAAGTCATTAGCTGGGAACAAATGTTTGCTTCTCTCCTCAGTAAGTCTCTGGTGTGTATGTGCACTATGACTTCAGAGAGTGATAAGGAAAATTTTTGTTCCACAGCACTAGAGCTGCAAAAACGGCTCCAGGCAGTTTCCAAAAGCTCATAAGAAAATGAGCCATGAAAAGGCAATTCTGAGTCTGTGACTACACCTAGGCACTGCAGCACCCAGGGAAGCAATGCAGGCAGCTCTTACAATGACGTTCAGCAAAATTCATGCAGCGCTGCACAGAACAATGGGTCGTGGGAGAGAGGTCCTTCATCAAAGAGTAAGTAAGTCCTGAGTGAAATAAGCAGCAGAAAAACCTTAAATGTTGAAGTTAGGGTCACTGATATCTCCAACTAGTGCTGTTTCTGGTGATTTAAATAATGCAGGAACTCTGCTGACTGCAAAGAAGAGTGGATGAAATAATCCAATACTAGTGATCTATGTGAAACTTCAGCTTCCACACAGGAGTAAGCTGTTATGTCCTATAATGCTGTTAATTCTTTTGTATTCCTTTATCTTCGTATGTTCTTGGAGCCCAGCCAGTCTGGAGCACATGTTGTAAATCACTGAAATTTACAGTATATAAAACTCCCAGTATATTTCACTTGTCAGATTTAAAGTCTGTTTTTGGAAGCAGTCTGAGAATTACCTTATTGTAGAAACTCTCCTTTACAGTGTGCAATGGAAAAAATGCAAATGGGTTCATGTAAAACACTTGATATAGATGCACAAGTATCCTTGGAACATAGTGAGGGTCCTGTCAGCCTCTCTGTATCTTAGAGCCATTGCTTGACACAAGAGGATCTGGGTCAGACTAGCACATAAGATGACAAAGAGGACCTCCTGCAGTTTTCTTCAGGATTTGAGAGTTTGTAAGCTCTTTCCAGTGGCTGGCTCTGCTTGGCTGGCACTGTCAAACAGCTGTTTTTCAAACAGGCTCACCTATCTTTTCTTTACCTTATTGCTACCCTTTATGGCCCCAGCTCTAAAACTCTAATTTCAGAAAATCAAGGGGCATTTCAATTGAGGTGTCCCTGTGAATTCAAATTCAAAGGCTTGTGGTACATTCTAGTCTCATCTGCCCATTGTTCTGGAAATCTGCAGCACAGAAATATATTGTGGCCAGCTTTGTGTTCAATTGTCTCTTAAACTTTTGCAGACTACTGCCTTTTTAATCAAGAACCCCAGTTCCAGCTGGAAGCCACTTTGGTCAGTGAGTTCCTTTTGGGTCTGAAACTCCACAATGGGTCTTCATTGCTTCTGTGCTTAGGACTGGAGTTCTGGCACAAGGTCTCCAAACCCCAAATGCAGGCTTTTTCATACAGAAATACATGTAGAAATGGATCTTCAGGTGATAAAGGCATTGGAGCTACTTGAACAGATCCTGGCACAATCTTAAAGTTTCAAGATATAAGCACAATATTAGTTTGTAATTGCCTCCAGCATAGTTTTGGATGGGAAGCCCTGAATAAGACAAAGCAACATAGTCCTAACACCACTGCAGTAACAAAGGAATATTAGAAATGTTCTCAGTTGCTATTGTCATCCCAGATAGTATTAAAGACTATAAGGTCCAAAGGAAATTACAACACACGCAGGTGACAAAGCCATCTCCCTGCTTGACTGTGCTGTCTACTCTGCCATACTCAGCTATCATTCATTAAAATGTGGAATGTACATTTGCTCCATGGCAAAGGCAGCAGCACTCATAAAAGACTCACAGAGTGTGCAAACTGTCACTTGCTACATAACCTTGTTAGTAATGACGTCTATTTAGATTACTTGCTTGGCTAACCCAAGTCAGGCTGTAGGAGCAGGAGACGAGTTTTACATCCAGAAATCTGCAAGCCCTATGAGTCCCACATGGGAACAGAGCAACAGCATGTCTGGAAGCAGCATCTGGCCTTAGTGCAATGCTGCTCTCAGAGTTGAAATGAGTACAATATCCACATGTAAACCTCTTATTTGTGGCAAGTCTGTGAATACTGATGGCCTTGCTTGCTGTATCTGAGCCTTGGTACATACACATTAGTAATCCTGCCTTTGAGGGCATCTAAAGGGATTGAAGCACAGACAGGAGGCCAGGAATCATTCAGCCAAAACGCTATTTCTGTGCGGTGTGTCTTTGATAGGCTAAATGTTTTAGGTTTGAGCAGGGGCCCATAGGGTGTTTGGCTGTGCAAAGGTGGGAAAGGAAGATGGCTCTTAGGTTGCTCTTGAAAATCCAGCAGGCTGGATCCAGTTCTGCAGAACTCATTAGCTCATCACTGACTGTGGTGCCACACAGTCAAGCCACAGGCTGCTGCTCAGATGAAGTGGGAAGCTGGTCCTAAAAGACCAAAGACTAATGCAACTGAAGGATTTACTCCCCAGGGGTGGAAAATACTGGCTTGGGAATAAACAGTTATCCAAACTCCATCAGGTTTATTATAAGATAGTCATTTTGGCCAGAGAAATTAAGATCAACTTCCAGGAAAATGTGCGGGTCCTCATTTTAATTTCAAATTCTGTTTAACTACAGTGCTAATTACCATTTAAATCTAAAGGCTTCTCTTCACATTTGAGAATCTTGCAAGCAGGGCTTTTAAAGCCTTTATGATTCACCTTTAAGTAGCTGGCAGTCATCATCATCTCATCAAAGTTTAATTTGCTCTGCTTCAGTACAAAGTCCTCACTACTTGGTTGGCGAGGCTTCTTGGGTTAATTACTGTCTACCAGGAAAAAGACAAATTAAATGTAAATAGCCAACAGGTCCAACTAAATAATGAAAGAATTGCCTTTTGCATCACACACTGGGGTTTGCATCTATTTAAGGTTAGTGTAACCATGTATAATGACATAATTTATATTTTCTCTTCTTTAAATGTATTTGCAATATCTGCAGAACACAATAGAAGTTTTACTAAGTCCAAACTTTCATTTACCTAAGTGTGACCCAAAGTAGCAGTCACTTTAGCTGTAACATCCCTGGAACGTGTCAACCTGGAAACGAAGTGGTCACCTATCCCTGATAATCTGGTGTACCAAATCTACTGTCATGTGGGGTAGATGCTTCTTACCAAAGGATGTGTGAAGCTGTGTTTGCAGAGTTGGGATGGTGACCAGTGGATCAAGAAGCAAACCAGACTGCTTGATAGGTTTGGTCCGTTGTGTGTGTCTCTCTTGTTTGTGAAGCATTTAGATAGATGAACAGTAACACTTTCAAATTTTCTTCATCCATGCAAGTAAATATCATGCTGTTATCTCCAAAATGTGCTATTTCTGCCCTCTCCTTTTGCCTTCAAAACAGTCTGTTCTGATTTTACTGTGCATTTTACCCTGCTTCTAGCACTGAGTTGGGTCTTTTCTGCTCCATGCAAGAAGCTCTGAGAGCTGCTGCAGTTCTAGAGATGGAGGTCTCTTCAATTTCCAGTTTCATCTTGGCTTCCTAAGTTCAAGATAGGAAAACCTGTACAGCAGTGCAAAAAAAAGACAGAATTAATGTTATGAACAGAATGTTTAAAGTTAACAGAAAATGTGCCACAGCCTTGCCTGAAATATCTTGAGACAAAGCTTTGCGGAATAAAAGGTTTACTAATGCAAAGGAAAAGCCGGAAGAAAGTTGCTCCTCGCAGCCTTTTAGTAAGATGTCAAAAGGAATTTTCAAAGTGCTTCATAATGTGAAAGGAAAAGAGAAAACTTAATGTAGCTGTTATGTTTGAATGAGTTTAATTTATGCCCAGATACTAGTCTCCACCTTTCCACAGTCACTAACTTCTATATGCTGAAAAGGTGCATTGAGCACCTATAAAATATGATGTAACAAAATAGGCAATTAATTTGAAAAAATTACTATAATTCCTTCTTTTGGCACAAATTACATATGAATCCAGGAAATCATATTTCACTCATTTGGAGAGCATTTAAAAATTAGCATATATCTGTAAACTAATATTTAAATCAATAATTAAATTAAATAAATTTTCTTTTTTCCCTTTTTAAATAATGTAACCTGCACAGATATAATAGCAAAATCTGCTAAATACTTCTCTCTGGCTCATAAAACAGGTTTAGGTTGAAATGTGTAATGGTCAGAAGGGTGAACCAGGTGAAGTATCAAAAACTTTTGAGCTTAGCATCAATAAGACTCACCTGGAATGTGCCTGGCATACATCATGGCAGAGGGAATATGCAAAGTTAGCTGGAATTCAAGGAAAGGGAGTAAAAAAAGGATTCTGTCTTGAAAAGAATAGATTTGTTGAGCAGAGACTGAAAGGGTGAGGACCAATTACCTAGAAAAAGAGAAAAATGGCATGGGAATATCAGTGTTTAGCAGGTAACAAATGGCCTGGAGGTGGTAGCATGGGAAATTCTGCTTCCCCCATTTCAACACTAGGGCACAAGGACATTAAGATAAATTTAAAAGACAAATGTTTTTATATGCAAAATACTGATTTCCCTGTGGAGCTCACCTCTTCAGTGAGTCAATGAAATTAAGAGCATGTCAAGACCTAGAATTAGTGGCTAGGATTGCTATTAGGAATACCCAGAATGATTGCAATTAGTCATAACAAAAGTGCTTCAGAAGAGGTGAAAATCCACATTTTACTGCTCAGAGCAATCCTTGGCTATAAAGGTGAAACTTCATTTGTGGAGTGGGTTTTTTCCTCATCTGTTTATTTTGAGCTCTAGTCTTCCTTTGAGGCACCCGTAATAAATTCTTGTCATCAGAAACAGTACTTCTTTATGCAAACATTGAGACTAGTTCCATGAGTTTGAGGTTTTTAAACTTAAAAAGTGCACCTTAGCATGCAAAATACCTGCAAAGTAACTCTCAGAATGTATGAGTTACAAGGAACATTTCCTTTTTATTTCTTTTCATGACTGAAGTGAATCTGCACCTTATGTTTTCTTAGCCAAGCCTTATGAAACAAGAAGTTTGCAATTTTGTACTTATGCTAAAGTTACAGTCCACAAATTCAAACCATAACTACATTTAGAGTTTCACGGCCAGGTTGGAAGTTTATTTTATTGTAACCTCCATTCGCATTATGTCTATTTCCAGTCATACAGGAGGGCTCATTTCTAAGCCAAATGGAAACCACAATAAGACTGATTTATCTCTCACACAAGCCTTATATGAATGATTAAATGTTTTGCCTTTCTCATCAGCTGAGACTCAGAAAGCTCAGTTCATCCATGTCTTGATTTTTCCCACATCACATGAAATGAATTTTCCATAGGCTAAAAAATAATCATTTTCAGTATTACTGTGAAATATTTCAGTTCATAAAAGACTGTTTTGTAGCTTTTTGTTGTTTTCTTTGCTGTTCTGTTTCTTTTTAAAAAAAAGGACTCAAAGCTTCAAATCTTCCATTCCTTGCACTTGCCATTCTCCTTCAGCCATTTTTGTCTTAACAAAAAGGGTAAGGAAGCAAAGTAAGATGAGGCGAGTTAAAAATTGAACTACTTGATATATCTGAGATGCTTCCCCCAGCCAGCAGCTGTCACTATTGCAGTTTTTCTGTGCAGATGGTTCAAGCTCCCAGTATGAAGGAGCAGCCAGGAGCAGAAATGGGACATGTCCCCACCCCAGCAAGACTGTTTTGCAGTGCAGGGGCCCCACTGGGAGTGAAGGGCATCATCACAGTGGGGTTTGCAGGAGGAAGAAGATGATGAGCTTTCAGTACCCAAGCTCTAGTGAAGCTCCTTACTGCCTGGGTGTTTTGCCACCTTATGCTCATCATAAACAGAATTTTTACTATATAAATATCTTTCCTCCCTCTGCAGAGAGGGATGGCTGTGTGTATTTTCCTTATCTTTCCTAGGTGTTCAGTTCCCATCTTTATTGTGCAATTTTTCCAGCACTGTTTTGAACATTTCCAGATTCTTGTTAATAGTTTTCCTTCAGTTCTTGCTCCCAATTAACCTTTCATACTTCCTTTAATCCAGCAAACTGCACTTTCCACCATTTACATTTTTTATCTTACTAATTGAGTTTTTTCATCTCCATCTTTTGATTTCAAATCTAATTATATTGTTATTGCTGGTGTAAAACCAGTAGGTTATTGATAACTTTGTTCATTACTAAATTAAACTCTGTCTTATCATTCTTCATTGCTTTACACTCTGATGTAGAAATCAACCTTTGCTCAGCTCTTGAATCCTTTCCACTGTTTCCCAAGGCTCAATTTGCTAAGTATCTTGTGTTAAATCATTCTGCCCAGCCCTTCCTCACTAACAAAATTCAGCTGTGGCTTTGTCCAGGCTTTGTTAAAAATACATGACAAGCAGTGAGGGATTAGCCTACCGCTCTGTGAAAGGTGCAAGTGTTCCTAAGAAAAGCTGTATATATATTATGAAGGAATAAAAGAAATGTTTTCCCAAGAACCTTCAAAATCTTAGAATAAATGCAAAATTTCTTTAGTGCTTGTGGCACAAACATTCTTCAAACACACTTTTATGCATGTTATCTTTCGTGTCACAGAGTAAAACAAAATTAGCATATTATATATTCTTGAGCCTACAAAATATGAGAGTTGTTGTATATTCTTTCTCCAGCCTGTGCCATAGATGAATAAACTGAATGCTAATTCACAAGTTGGCAGAGACAACTCTGTGAAAAAAAATTATTGGGTGGGGTTTTTTGCTAGAAGACAAAGTTGATCACAAGATTTTTCTTGATCAGTATTCTGAATAGCAAGGATGAGTAACTGCTATATATAAGAAAGGGTTATTTTCAGGGGAGAAAAGAAAAACACAACTATCAGCAGGCACCTAAGACTAGACACAACTCACTAGACACACACCAGTATTTGACTCTATATAAAGTGATCTGAAGATTATGGATATAGAAAATTTCTTCCACATGTATTGGCTGTCGGTGGATTTTCCCATCCAAATGGATTAATGTGAGGTGATTGCTATTTTCTTTTCTCTTTCCTCTCAGATTTCAATAAAGGCATTTGCAGGACTAATTTTTTTCAAAGCTTACAAGGCAGGTAATTATTTCACCACATTGTGGAATAACGTTTTATATCAAGAATTGAAATATTCCCTTTTCTGTATTCCTGCTTGTAGTTTACCAAGTTTCTAAGCCAACAAATCATCATCATCTGATGCTGATAAGTAACAGATTTCTAGAGACCCTTTGTCACCAAGTAATAACCTGAATTGAATTAAATTAAAAACTGTCTTGGAAAACCGACTCAGGTAATTTGTAATCAGAGCAATATTGCAAAGGCTACACCAGATGACCTGACAAATCCTTCTTTCACAGCGATTAACTCATCTCAGACTGCATATAGGTAGCTTTTGCTACAAGGGACAAAGCCCCTTGCTCAGAGAAGGTGCAAATCATGTGCGAAAAGCAGTTCAGATGAAAGTGAGGGTCACCTCACTTCTACAGAACAAAAGAGAGTTTTTAAAAATGTGCAGATACACAGTTACTATTGGTAGAGGGCCATGGAAGCTTATCCAGAGCTCTGAAGGGCAATATGGTACAGAATAAGAAATAAAGTAAGGTATCAGCTGCATAGGAATGAAATTGAAATGGACATTTGTGTTACAGAAGAAAGTGACTAATGGGATGATCAGACAAAAAGATCGAAAGAAAGGAGGGCAACTGCCGGAAAATTATTTCTAGCAATTACTGGATAAGACAGGACTGGACATTTCTCATGACAAGAACATAAAGCCAGTCTTGCTAATCTTTCAGAGAAGAATATACAGAAGATATGATGGGCCAGTGTCAAATATGGTGTAATTTTACTAAAATCACCTGAGAAATTTAAGAGACTGATGTAGTCCTTTGAGTTCAAAGTTATACAAAGGCTGAAATCCTTTGCAAGGTGACTGTGATCTGGAAATGGAGTATGGAGCTGCAACAGCCATTTCACCTGGGTCAATAATTAATCACATTGAGTTTTACTGGCAATTTGTATAATATCTTGGCATAACATTGTGACACTAGGAGACATTGTGCCTCCTATGGGATTATAGAAAAAGTTTACAACTTCTTCCTATGCCTAGCATTGCCCCTTTACTACAAGCTTCGGAAACGCAGGCATCAAGTTGTTATCCTTACTGAGAGTTTAAACAAGCCCAAACAATTGAATAACATGCTTTGCCTGTTCCCAGGCAGAACAAGGTTTTAGGTCCTGCCTTTCATTTTCTCCTTTTTAACTTGCAAAAAATTGAGTTTTGTTTTGGCTTGATTTTTGGTGGTGGTGGTGTTTTTTGTTTTTGTTTTTTTTTCGCACACTTCCTTCCTGTTCACCTGAGGATTGACATTTGCACAATACAACAGATGAAATGGGTTTGTCCCTTGTGTATTCTCATGCAAACTTCAGTGCAAAGAGGCAGACTGAACCTCTTCTCCATCTTCAGGTATTCTCTCAGGGAGAGTTGCTCTCCAGATGGGCTTGAGTGACCCTGGTCTGGGTTTAAGAGTTACATGGGTTTTGTTTGGCTGTTTTTTGGTTTTGGTTTTGGTTTGGTTTGGGTTTTTTGTTGGTTTTTTGTTTGTTCGTTTGGTTGGTTGGTTTTGTTTGTGTGGGTTGTTTTTTTTTTTGGGTTTTTTTTGTTTTTTGGTGGGGGGAGGGGGAAGGGTGGAATATAGAGCACAATTAAAATTAATGAGTATTCCCCAGTCTTTGATAAAATACTGTTTAGATCCTCTGCTGGAATGAACTCAGGGATATCTCAGACTGCAGGGAAACTTCACCCATTTGCACCTGCTCAGCTTCTGTGGCTTGAAAACCTGCTAAGTCCTTTGCTATCACCGGGCTTATTTTGGGAACACTTAAGGTGTATTGCCGTTTAAAGGAGTGCCATCATGCATAATTTTCACCTTCTTTAAATTCCCTGATGCTTTGCTATAATAAAACTAAATGCCTGAATACATTTGTGGAATATTCTGTTTTCTCAAGATAATTCAGAGATCAGGTACCTGAATGTGATGTGGTTGCATGTGATTTGTTATTCCTTGTATTACACATATGCTGCAGGATATACAATGGTATGGTAAAACTTTAAAATCCTATTTTTGATTGACTGAAATCAACATTCATCCCACTAATTTAATGTGAATTCTGATACTTACTCCTTGGTAGCTCAAGTCTTCCATTTGACAATCCTCTGTCCCACAGCAATGACTCAGGACTGTTTCTCTGCCCCTGAAGCTTGGAAAGAATTCTTTAATTTCATCAATCAGCATCTCTCTCTTACCTCAGATGTCCTTTGCCTGTCCAGGGAGCCCTAAACTCTCCCAGAGCTGGAGGGTGCAGGTCAATTAAGCATGGTTTGCTGAGCCTGAAATGAGTGCAGTAATTCAACCCCTGAGAACTTGAGGAACATGCAGTATTGCACAGGGATGGAAATAGCTCCCTACCTCTTCTGAAGATGCTCCAGGGAACAACTCCTCCTCCCTCATCCAGGTCTGGTCTTCAACATCCCTCTCTACTTTTCACCCCCGGTGATGAGAACAAGCAGAGCTCAATGGCTGGGAATTATCTGTCAGACCAGGCTGGAAAAATTTGTTTAGCATTCTCTTCCTTTCCTGCAGATACATCAGCACCTGTGAAATGTGGGGAGAAAATCTGAACATGGGATAGACATTTGGGAGGCAAAAGAAGAACTTACTCATAAGTTATTTTCTGATAATATTTTCTGGTTTATGTACAAGTGATCATGTACCTCATGTACCTCATGTACCTCATGTACCTCCTGATGTACCTCATGTACCTCCTGATGTGACTTACAGATTCCCTTCACTGCCTTTGGGGTACATACATGTATGGAATCTAATAGTATTTGCTTATGGGCTTCATGAACTCTCCCTTCCCGTTCCTCCTTCCTGGCCAGGCTTCCAAAACTCAACATACTTAAGCCATGTTAGACATCCTGCACTATGCATCCCCCAGAATAGGAGCTGTATAGAGAAGACCTGGCTCCCAGCTGGCCTGGGGACCCAATTTGCTTTTAAGTTTAAACTGTACCATTTGGGAAAGGAGGATGCTGGGACATGTTATTGCTCCACTGTGGAGGCAGGACACAGTCTGAGTACTTGCAGTTGAGACTAAAACCACTTCTGAGTCCTTCAGTATTTCAAACCGGGGATAGGTCCCATGAGGAGAGAGGTGTACCCTAGGACTGAAAGTGTCTATAAAGAAGACGGAGACCCCCTTTTTTACAGGGAGTCACATAGGAAAGGTAAGGGATGACAGGCGCAGGTTAGTCCTGGGGAGATTCTGACTGGACACAAAATTTTTCACACTGAGAACAATCAACCATTGGAATAATCTCCTCTGGGAAGTGGTAGACTTCCCAGTGTTGGACACTTTTAAGATTCAGCTGAACAGGGTGCTGGGACATCTAGTCTAGGTCATGCTTTGCCTAGAAAGGTTGGACCAGATGATCCCTGAGGTCCCTTCCAACCTGGTATTCTATGACTGCACCCATAAATTTGAAAGGCAGAGCGAGATTGTCCTGTGACAAGCCCTGGAGGAGGAATAAGTGGTGATTTCTGTAGGGCAAACAGAGCTCACTGGGAAGAAGGACCTACCACCTGGTTTATTATAGGGATGATCAAGCTCAGAGATGAAGGACATGAGTCGACAGAAAATAAGCACAGGTTGCTTTTTCCCCAGTGAAACCTCAGGTGCAAAGTATGGTGGAAAGGAATGAAAAAATGGGATGTAAGCCATTTTTTTTTTTTTTTTTTTTAGTACCTATTTTGGTACCTTCTTCTGTTCCAGCTTCCTTAATAGACTCAATTCTTCATTAGCCTACCTGATACTATAGCTACAAGAGAAGAAAAAAAAATATTTGCTTTTCAGGCATGCTATGTAGTGCAAAAAAATTTATGATGCTATTGCAACTGAAAGTCAGATTTTGTGACAAATGAGTTGCTATTAGCCTTTGAAAACTATCAGTCAGTTTATTTAGCTAGGGTGTTATTAAGCCAAGAAGGACATGACGGAACATTTGCAGGAACGGACAATTGGTCCCCAGTCGCACCCACCTGTATTGTTTTTGACATGCACTTTGCTCGGTTTGGCAGGGTGCCATGCAGGCTGTGTTAATTTTAGCAACAAGGACACTAAAGAATGCAGACATGGCTAATAATGTATGCTGTCGGGGTCCTCTATTGTCTCTGCTTTTCTTGTCGCAGTCCTCTGTGTGTTCATTGCAAGACAGGGGAGGAGAAAACCAGTCAAGAAAGGAAGTTAAAAAAAAAATAACCTAAAATACCTGGTATTTGTCCTTCTGAAAGGCACAAGGCCACATTCCCCAGTTATGCAAATGAAGAAAAGCCTGCAGAAATAGTGTGTTTTTTAAAAGACAAGCCTGTTGAGAAACTGGACCTAATTCTGAGTTTGCCTGTTGCTTACAGACATCCCGGTCTTATTTTAGAGATGTGGAGTACCTGCAGTTTCCACAGAGGTCAGGGGTTTGACAGACATCCCTATAATTATAACAGGAAAATGGAGCAAGAGTGAGTTTCCAGCTGCAGATGTCTGTGGTGCCTGTTTAAGTGACTTAGTAGAGAGTGTCTGCACACTCCTACTTCAAATTCACCATTTCTTGTGAAGAGCAACTCTATGTGGCTGCTGCTCGTTGCTTCATCTGCCCATGTACCTACCTCCCATCCAGCCACATCCAAAGCTCCCCTTCTAACTTACATGGAAGCAAGCACAGTGCTTTCCTTTATGTTAAGGATAATCCCCACCTTGGTCTTTTTTTCCCTTTTCACAGGTTCTGGGTGATACTGGCTGCAAGCTCTGCTGGAGACTTGCCCCTCTTTGTGTATCTGAAATTAATTTGTCTATCACAAACAAGCCATAATGGAGAAAGCACCGAGATTAATGTAGATCTTAATAAGAGCGAATTAGTTTTTAAGGTACTTATTATGACTGATTAATTAAATGTCTCATAAATACAGGGAAGACAGCTGCAATTCCAGCTTCTGAGCAAAGTAGGTCCACCTGCTGTAATAAATCTGTTTCTAAAGCTTTATGGATCCTCTAACCTTTGAATTAGCATTGCCATTTTTGTTACTGTCTCCAGCAATGAATCAGTTGTCATGCCATTTTCCAGCAAATGTTATAACCCAGCCATTCACAAACTCCTGTTGCAAATCCGCCTTCCTGCAAACTCTTATTTGTTAATGCAACAACCTTCAGAATCATTCATTTTAGGAATAGCAGAGTAGGATCAAATTTTTGAGCATAATGACAATGTCAGTGTAGTTTATGAAACCATAACAATGTAAGAAATGACATCTGGTAAGCCCATCATGCATGTAATGTAAGGTTAGCTTCAATGATTCCTCGGAGTTTTGCTCTCTCTGTAATGTATGGGTGGCAGTGTGCCACTCAAAGTAAGGAGAATCACTCAGCTGCCTTGAATATAAAGTGGAGAATATACTATGCTTCAGCAGGCAGGCTGGTGGCACAGGAATGTTGATGCAGACACCCTGCGGAAATGCTGTGCTGACAAACAACGTTAAAAGAACAACCTTGCAGGTCCATAAAGCAAGGACTAGTCTGGTGGAAGCTTCTACATTTATACTGAGAGATCTCAGTGGCCTGCACAGAAGCTGGGCAATGATGTCCACTCAGTCAAGCATGAATTCTCAGTTTTAGGTACAAATGAACCCATGTGGTCTGTGCAATCATCTAATTCTCATTTATTTAAGACTCTTCTTGCATTTTGGAGGAAAGTCTGAGACTGAATTATGAGGTGGATGAAGGATCAAATGCAGCAGATCATGGGGTGGAGGTCACTGAGTCATTACTGCCACCAGCACATGTTCATGAGGATGGTTCCAAAAGAAGCAGCATTTGCCATAGCAATGGTCATTTTCTAGAAGTAAGAATGAGAAAATTCCTGGCTTTGACATTTTATAAAAACAAGTAGGTATAAGGCAAGAGCAAATGGCTTTACACTGACAGAGGAGACATAGATGCAAGGGTGTGAGGGTGGTGAGGCACTGACACAGGTTTCCCAGAGACGCTGTGGCTGCCCTATCCCTGACAGTGTTCAAGGCCAGGTTGGACAGGGCCTGAAGCAACCTGGTCTAGTGGAAAGTGTCCCTGCCCATGGCAGGGAGGCATGGAACGGGATCAGCTTTAAGGTTCCTTTCAACTCAAACCATCCTATGATTCTGTAACCCACCTCTTAGAACCAATCTGCCTGTCAGTGGCAGTTACAGGCATTTATTACTATAAAATATGGATACCTACTTATTCACCTAAAAATACACGAGTCTGAGAAAATGGCACAAAATTCCACCAAAAGCATCACAGGAATTGAACCCCAAACCCTGCATCTCCCATTAATACCCCAACCAGCTCCTGCATCATTCATGCCTGGAGTAGTCACAGGAAACCTTTGCTAAGTTAAGGTTTTCAGTTTCTGTACAACAGCTCATAAAGTTGGTACCTTTATTTGCACAGCCTTTGGTTTATTTGACATCATGACCTTACCCCAGAATTAAAGTGACACCAAAAGCATCAGCAGAAGGAATACGAGAAAGAGTCACATTGGACCTGAGGCCCTGGAAACATCTTTTCATGGCATGAAGGAATATGAAAACTATTGTGGAAGGGCTTAAAAGCTGGTGAACTCCAGCTGTATTTTTTAAGGAAATGGTGTAAACTGGGAAGCAAATGCAATGGGAACTCTGCTGTGACATTTCTGGGAAGAAGCTACAGTGAATGTGGGTGTGACTTGGGTCTTCAGGCAGCAATTATATAATGTTTTAGAAATACCAAGTTAATAAACAAAACATATACACATCTCTTCCTCCTTTCCATGTATGTCTTTTTTTGAAACTAGCCAAATGTCATTGTTTATGCCTTCCAGGATTACCATATAAAATTTCCCATAATAGCGGAATACTTCCAACAGCAAAATGGGTCCTGTTATTAATCTTCAAATATATTCAGATCACTTCCAAGTCTCCAGTATTTTAATCAAATTATTATTTTTTTTTTTTTGTTAATAGTATCACAGACTTGTAACTGGCAAATGCAAATAGCTAACAAAATTAAATCCTTTCAGGCACTCTTATGGTTGATTTTTATTTATTCAGTTAGTTTTAATATATAATGGTGAGAAGCCATCTTGTATTAAATGATGGGTAGCAGAATAAAACCTAGCTCTCTAAGTCAGGTCTCACTGGTAGAGAGAACTCATTAATGTCATTCAAATAAATTGGTGTGAAATATGATCATCTCAAGCAGTACATTTATTTACACTTGCAAATCAAAAATAATACAGTTAAGATAGATGAAGCAACAATTAGGGACTATGTCTGCAGGTATTCAAGGGAATATCATTCAGCTTCTGCTGCAAAAAAATGAGTATTTTATTGCCAATGTATCTGTCTGATTGAATAATGGGGATAGTAACGTTCTTTTACAGGTACAGCAGCAATGGAAATTTCAACTAAGTATAGAAGTAATTCCCCTGAAGTAGGCCTGGTATAATAAGAGGTTTTGTGTCTGCTTCATACAGAAGCTTTCTCTGACTTTATTTGCAAAGCCCTGGTGAAGCCCAGTGAGCTGCTTCAGCAGTGCCCTACTCCATACAGGGTGCAACCCAATGTGACGTAATTTGGCACTTGAAATGTCTGAAGTGGAAGAGGGGGCATTGACAGCCATGTGTGCAGGCACGACAGGAGGTGACAGGTCTTGCAGGCTGTTTTGGACCAGTAAGGCTGTTCTTTGCAATTTGTAAAAGATACTTTCAACAAGAGGAGACTGGGAAGAAAGTTGCCTTGGAGAGGACTGATCTAACCTAGAACTTTTCATACTGGACTGATTTCAATCTTTTCACGTGTGTGCTATCCTACTTGCTCTTTTTTTTTCTCCCTGGGGTGAAGAATAGGGCATAGCTCATGGTAGGGTAGATGTCTCCATACTTCGAGGAACCACCATCTCTGAAGCCATCATCTACTGATGTCCGCCTACTGATGTCCACAGAAGCATTTCAGCTAACTTCATCCTTGAATAGGGGCCATTCAGAACAAGGAGACCAAGAGGGTGGCAGCTCTGTGCCATCCAAAGAGGCTGAGCGCTACGGCTGTTCCTAATCCTGTCCCACCTTCAGGCTTTTTTCTGGCTTTACAACAGTTCTCAGCACACACAGATAGTTTGGAGAGAGCAATTGGGACATCTCAGGTTTCCTGAGGCCTTCAGTCCATATAACAGCATACTCTAGCAGTCCTCTCAGCTCACTTCGAAAGCAAATGGCTTTGCCCTGCATTTACCTACCAGTGGTAAAAGCTGTTACTGTTGCAGGGTCTTATTCTATTAATGTTATTGCTTAATTATACTGTAAAACCCCATGGCAATACTTTGAACATCAATATCCTCAAGTGTAGCTTCATGGTACAGTGTAGTGTGAATCTTCTGTGTCAAAAAAACAAACAAACAAACAAACAAACTTTTACCAATTTTACAATCAGTACAATACAGTAAAAGATTTTAGGCCCCTGGAATCAGCTGAAGTATCATGAGGGCTACATTTTAGGGGATAAAAAAGTACAACTGCATTAGGAGGTTATGATTACTCCACATGTCATTGTCATATCAGCCTTTAGCAGTCATATCCTAATAAACTGTTGTGAAATTTGTCATTTCAAAGTCAGATTAATGCAGATTCATATAATAGAGTCATCACAGCACACAGCTAAGTAATTATGTTCAAGCTTTGTCACTGCAACGAATGTCTATGTGCCTAAGTACTGAGGGTGACATTTTTTGGCTGCTGTTTTCTTATTGATGAATTAGCCAAATAGGCTCTTTAATAACTTTATTTTGGAAAGGTATTTTAATAAGAATCCAGAAAGAGAGGGGAAAACATAATCTTATTTGAATAATATGGTAACTACTGGATTCTCCGTACTCATCTTTGGGAACCTTTGGATTCATAGCACTCATTACAGATCAAAGAATTTAATTCATCTATATATCCTTTTTTGTGCATAGAAATACAAAATAAGTTAGAGAGTCAGCATATGTTACAGTAAGCAGCAATCTGTTATAGTAGTAATTTCACTGCTGGCTGTACCACAGAGGGTTGTGCTGTAACACGGCTCATTATAATGGATGTACTTTATTTTGTTCAACCAGTCATGGTAAAAATATTTGGCTAATGTTTTCATTGCCTGCCATCTGTGTGGTCAGCAAGGTTGCTCAACAACATACGAAATGTCATCACTTCAAACAAGGGCTTAATTGAAATTTAATCAAACAGATCTTTTCTATTAATTAAATACCAGCTGATTAATGCAATGTATTTTGATATGAAATAACTGTGGCCCCGATTCAGCTGTGCTTGTGCACACTGAGAGTTACTCCCTCTCTCTAAGGGCGGTTGCTGACTGCAGCACAGCTCAGCTGGCACGAGCAGCAGTGTGAAGTCTGACTCTGTCCCCAAAAAGGTACTCAAATGCTGCCAAGCCAAATATCAGAAAATGTCATAATTAAGGTTGTAAGCACAGTCTGGATCCAGCCCTTGCATTGTTGTGTTGGGATCTCACGTGCCTTTGTTTTCCCTCTGGCACCACTCAGCCTTTGGAGAAAGTGTTGCAGTGTTTCCTGATATTGTCGTCACAGCCCTCGTACTGCCATTTGCCCTCTCTCAAACCCTGTGTAGTTTCATAGGTTTTTCTTTTCTTTTTGAAGCTTTTGTAGAACATCTCACACTGATGTCTAGATTTGTATGTATGTTAATGGATTTGCAACCCTGCTCAAGCATGAGGGGGCAGTATGCTTTC
>JBCJKH010039940.1:4833-19209 GCA_039877255.1 Loriculus beryllinus
AGGCTGCGTGGAGACCTCATAGCAGCCTTCCAGTATCTGAAGGGGGCCTACTAGGGTAATGGGTTCAAACTTAAACATGAGGGGATTTAGCTTGGATATAAGGAAGAAATTCTCTTCTGTGAGGGTGCTGAGGCATTGGAACAGGCTGCCCAAGGGAGCTGTGAATGCTCCATCACTAGCAGTGTTCAAGGCCAGGTTGGATGCAGTTTCGAGCAACCTGTTCTAGTGGAAGATGTCCCTGCCTGTGGCAGAGGGGTTGGAACTGGATGATTTTTAAGATCCTTTCCAACTCAAACCATTCTATGATTCTATACAAGATTAAACAATTGCTCTATGACAAGGTTTTATTTTATGTAATATTTTCATCAACTGAGATAATTGGTGGAAGCAGAATTAAAAAAAAAAAAAAGCCATGTCTATTTTAAGTTTTTTTAAAGAGTTGATTTGCTTTCACATCCAGAGCTCTGAGAAGCTGAATAACACAAAAGCCAGGTAGTACATAGGCAGAAAGTAGATAACTACCTAGCGTCAGCTAATTAAGCTAAATATGTCCTCATTTCCTGGTTCGTCCAGATTTCTCCATACAAACAGTGTTACTCCACCTAGAATTTAACAAGGTGGAATGAACATCCATACCACTCAGTGTATATCTCACTCACTGCATATGTGACTCAGTCACTAGTCGGCTCTCTGTGATACATTTTGGTGAGTAATTCTATAGCTTGACTACTAGATACATGAAATGCCTGCTTTATTTTTTCAGTTTTAGCCAGTTGGCTGCTAATTTTATTTGACCCTGTACTAGAAAAGAGAGAAATGGTTGCTTAAGTTCTCCTCACAGTTTTACAGGATTCAGCTAGAGCCACTCAGTCATCTCTTTTACAGCTTGACAAGTCCTGTGTACATAACTTTCTTAGTATGAAAACTCTTCCACACTTACAGACATCCTTCTCTGACCCTATTCCAGATCTTATATCTTTTCTGAGATGATGGTAGGACAAAGTGTGTGCAGAGGAGACAGGACATAGGTACTTCCTAGAATACACAGCAGTATACTGATGCTCTCCTTATTGCTTGTTCAGCACATATCAGACTCCCCAAAGGCACATTGCTCTTGCTGTCTCATTTTACAACTTTGTAGCTTGGAAACAGATCATTTCACAGGTGAGGGATTTCTTCTTCAAACTCTCTTTCCAAATAATATGTCCTACATTGTGGCCTGCATACGATAATAGGTCTCAACATATAGGCATGAAAGAGATAAATGTTTAAACGCATATGAAACTAAGAGTCTTATTGCTTGCTAGTAGTGAATCAGGAAAAAACACAACTAGCTAAAAGTCGAATAGAACCATGAAGTGAAAACAAAATTAAATCCATTTGATTAGGAAAGCACATTCTCATTCTGAAAGAAGCCATTCTTGGCCATGTCTTCTGAAGGAAGTTGGATCTGGGAAAGAAAGGAAGCTTGGTCTGGTTCTGATAGAGATTTCAATACCATCTAGAGATAGAGAACTCATTTAGAAATTCAGTAAAATTTTAAACAGTCTTCATCATGAATAGGATTTGAATAGTACCATATGTATGAAACTACAGATATGAGCAATACTCTCTACATGCTGTATAACTTGTGTTTCCATCCAGCCTCTAATATATACAAAATGAGAAACATAACCCTTTCTTCATTCTCTTTTGTCTATTATAGATAAAATTACAAGCCCCTCTTGAACAGCATAAGCTCTAAACCACTAGCTGATTCAGATGGAGTAAACAGTCCATAGATATCTATGAACAAAAAAATGTAGATGCAAAAAAGGTAACACAATAGCAAGGTGTATTTTTTAGGAAGCTGTTTCATAATATGCCAACAGAATGTTAAAGTCAGAGACAGAGTTAACAACACTCTTAAGGTAAGTATGGAAAATAAACTTAGTCACCAGTTATTCATGAGACAGACAGAACTGCTTATATGTTCTAAATTTACCAAGAATTTACACTGACTTGACAACCACTTAACATGAAAATTCACCTTAAAGAACTAATTTGCACACAATGAAAAGACACCTAAATCAATAAAAAGGCATCATCATTATTTCTATACTAAACATTATTACTGTATGTTATGTAAACCAGCTCCAACTTAGGTTAACTCCAAAACCCACAGTAGTCACCAATACCCAGTCCTAAGGTACTGCTCTTTATTTTGGCAGTGCTGTCACTTTCACAGACGTAGCTTGAGAGATAAGTACTTGGCACTAGACCTGGTTTTCATTTGGCTTAATCTGATTTTGTGTGAGGCCTTCCAAATCCAACTGTTGCCACTGAGTTGCTGATATCATAAGCTTTTTGTAGCTAAGACTAAAATCTAGTAGTATTGTTCTTCCTTTTAATAATTTAAATTAAAAAAAAAAAAAAACAAAAAAAAAAAACCAAACCAAAACCAACTTTGAAATAAAAGAGAATTACAAATTCATCTTAATTTCAAAATCAAAACTAACACCTAAGTGTGTTGGGTTTTATTCTTGACTGCATTAATTATTATGTCTCTAGCACTGGTAATTTTGCCCTAGATACTGAGATCAGTGAGAGGTAGGAGCTAATGTGGTTGAGATTAATTTATTCTGAGTTTTAATTATTTACTTGCTATAATATGCAGAAGCAGACAGAAAGGAATTCAGTGCAGAAATGTAAAGGAACATTGGTCTGGATGCCTGCAGATTCCTTCTTGCAGAAGTGGGCAGAAAAGATAGAAAGGGATCAGGATGGGATCAGGAGGCATTGTGTTCTGTTAGAGGCATGAATATCCTTTCTGAAGAAGGAAACTCTTCTTAACCAGACTTTGAAAACAATGTTGAAAACATCAGAAATACATTTAATGTTGTATGTTAACAACTAGAACTGTGGATAAGCACTATCTTTACTGAGACACTAAGCAGATTTCAGTGTGATTCACCCACACTAAGACATGAGCAAGGAAAATAAAATGGTGTCATTCTGTGATGATAAAAATGTACAGATGAATGACATTTTCTTCTAATTCACTAATTAGCTGAGGAATAGGAAGGCATTACAAAGATAACAAGTGGGAACTGGGGAGAAAACTGCTACACTTAAACATTTTAATGGTATCTTTAGGTTCATTAGTTAGTTTTAGATATTATCCAGAATGTTTCATAGATCACTCCTGCTATTCGTAACTGACTCATCAATTCATAGTCTAGATAAGTTTCTTCAGCTTCTGATTCCACAACCTGAGTTCAGAGGAGCTCTGTGTCTATAGAAATTCTTTCCACTGGAATTAAATTTGATTTATTCAGCTCAGAAATGAGGAAAAATCACAAAAAAAATGGATCATTGCATGAGAGAGGTTTGCAAAGTGTTTCTAAAAGCAGAGCAGAAAGAGAACTTCCATCTTTCCTTCTATGAAACAGCTAACACCTCTGTGTTCACTTTATCCCATTAATTAAAATAGAATGACTCCTACAAAAATCTCACCTCCCTGTTTCTTCTCCTGTTTCTTTGCTCCCTGAGAGAAAGCCCATGTGTGTCTTCTTCAGAACCCAGGAAGACAACTTCCTCTTGTCACGGCTACCACAGCTAAACAATAATAGGCAGCACCTTTACAGATTGAGGAGGTATGGAAAAGTACCAGCGCTGTATATATACAAAGGAATTTCAAAAAGCGGGTGTTTCACTGTAAACAAACATTATTGCACAGGTCATATCCTGCCACAGAGTGTCTCTCTTTAATGCTCCTATATTCATTTGAGCAGTGCAGATGAAAGTGAAAATGTTTACAAGGTAGGTTAGAAGTGCTCTTTCTTGGTCACATTGGAATTGTCATCATAAATAGCTGTAAATATTTTCTGCTATTAGCAAATATTTTGCTTTTGATCTTTACCAAAAGTCCCCTCTGGCCGGCAGAGGTCTAGTTTCCACAGGCCTTCTATGGGGCAGGAAGGATTCTGGCCAGAGTTCCCCTCCTCCTTTCCTGCTGTCCTAGGTGTTCCTTCCCAGTTTGGCCCTAAAGGACCAATAGTGTGAGAGATCAGAGAATTTGCTGTCAAAGTCACTTATAAAATGCCTGTGTCTCTTTTGACAGCCTAAGAAGAATGAACTTTTCCTGTCTGGGTTTCCCCAGGAGTTGTGGTAAGTGTGGCCCATCTGACCTGCGTTCCCAAGTGAAAGTAGCAGTGCAGAGATACCACATTTATTTTTTTAATCTTAGTTCTAAACAATTTTCACATCTCCTCCCAGTCTTCCTGGAAAAGGCTCAGATTCAATTTGATTTCAACACTGGGCAGAGGTTCAGTAAGACTGCATCCGAAACAGCAGTTTTCCTGAGAAGAGAGAATCATGTTCAGAAGAAAAATAAAGCAGAATAAACAGTTGAAGAAACCTAAAGCCTCTTCCTACTCCCACCTCTATGAAATATCAGCAAGTGATTAGATTATATGTCTCCTACTCATTTTCTTTAATATAAGAAAGGGACACACATAGTTTAACTCCCAGCAGTAATACAGATTAGTAGGGAAAATACAGCTCCCTACTGGACTGTATTTACATTTAGCCTATTAGATAAATGCTGAGCCAAAACCCCCTCTCACTTACACAAAGAAACCTACCAGTTATAGCACAGCTTGGTTGTTAAATGAGAGCAGAATTTGTCCCAGTCTCTTCTATATGACCTGCAGTTTTGATACACGCTGCACAAAGATCTGTCTTACCACCTTGGACAAGTTTCTGTCAAAATATTCTCAGGTTTATGTAATCTTCATCTCCTTCTTCTCCAAACCTGTGACTCTCATCATGGCAGTTTGGCTTTGGCACAGATGTTGAAAGCTATGTTAGATGAGGGAGAGAAAATTAATTCAATAACATGGTGTGGATTGGTGTGAAGGCTGTATTGGCACCCATGTGAGATAGGTTACTCAAGAATAGTAAAGCTTCAAAAAAATTATTCAGGTCATCCCAATACCTTCTCACTTCAACAGTTCTTGTAATAGGTCCAAAATATACTGTAAATGCTCATTTAGAAGACTGAAAATATTTTTGCTCAATAAGGATAAATCAGTACCAAATGTATGATAATATTATTTAAGGAGATAGTAGTGCTTTTCCTAAAATATTTGTTTCTTGATTGTTTTAGTTTAAATCTATGTCATGGAACAATAGTTCATTAAATGTCTTTTGCTAAAGTATGTTCAAAGGTACTGTAGAACAAAGCCAATTAGTTTAGATACCTGTATAGGGTCTCTATCCCCACTCTCTCTCCCCTCTCACTATATATGTTTATTAAAAATACGTTTTAAAATGGCCTTCCAAGGCACTACCTAAAGCAAACTAATTCAGTAAGTGGAAGGCATTATGAGAACAACTGCAATCAAAGTCTTGCTTTAAACACAGATATTGAACCAGCAAGACAAGTATGAACTGTAAATTTGAGGGGCACAGCACTGAAGGTAGACTCACCAAAGGAATTCCTTTTGAAACCTGCTGTTGACAGGATAATAGCAGTGGTGGCTCTTACAAGAGCAAGCCAGCATATAACTCACTATGAAAGCTATGACATGCACTAGTTAAAATGAAAAAAAAACTTTGGTCAAAGCAAGGTGATAGATTCTCAGCTGACAACAGGATCAGTGGTGAGAATGTGAATTTGTATGATAGAAAGATTAGAGTTGGAAGGTACCTTAAAAATCATCTAGCTACAATCCCAGCCACTGGCAGGGACACCTCCCACTAAACCGGGTTGTTCAAAGCTCCATCCAACCTGATTTTGAGCACTGCCAGGGATGGGGTAGCACCAGCTTCTCTGGGAAACCTGTGCCAGTGTCTCAGTCCATCACAGTGAAGGATTTCTTCCTATTGTCTAATCTAAATCTATCTTCTTTCAATTTAAAGCTATTTCCCACTTCTCCTATTCCTATGGACTTTGCAACTGTTCGGTCAGTAATCAGAGATATAAAAAGTTCAGGCAGATATAGCACTTCTCTGGGCCTGGACAGCATGATGGGAGAGGTTCCTACATGGCTCATTTAAGTGGTGTAAGAACAATAGCTGCAGTAGGTGCACATCAAGCTGATGTAAAAACCTCTTCTTCACTAGAATTTGCAAGACTGGCACTTCAAACAGCAATTCTGGCTGGAGAGGAGAGAACCAATTTTGTAAGTTAAAGAAGATTCACCACTTTCACCAAAAGACAAACACATCATCAAATTTTTTCCTGTTTTAGCATAAAGCTATAATCTCCTTTTAGGATGCATTTGGCTTGCTCTGCACTTTCTATGTGCTGGTATGAACTAACAGCAATGTTTTTTTTGTTATCTGCTAAATCTCTAAACTTAAACATTCTTCTGTAACACTCTTATGTATCTAAAATTAATATATTGTAGTGGAACTGTAGCCAAAAACTATATAGCCTCTCTTATTCAGTTTTAATCTATGAAAACAAGCCCCCAAAGTATGAAAATCCATTCTGACCTTTTGTATGAGATATGCATGTATCACATTTGATGAATGAATGCCTAAACTCAATGGTTTTTAGGAGGAAACTACTAATTACACTACAAGTCCCATTCTTTTAATCTTTCAATCTTGAATAGTTTTTTTAAAAAAATGATACTTTTTCATGAGATAACAGTTTGCAACAGTTTTATTAACTGTACATGAATCTTTCCAATAATTCTTACAAGTATTGATTTCCTGGTCTAATTAGCTTGTATCCTTGAATTCTTTCTTTGGAAAGGAATTATGCTACTGTTAATCCTTTGTTCACGTAAGCAAAAAGTTTTTTAAATTTACACCAAATAAGATTGTGACTTAAAAAGATTTTCTTAAGTGTGGGTAATAACCACTTTTCTTAATATTACCAATTAAAATATAATCCAGGAAATGTGATATATATGTCAAGTACTGATCAGAAATGGGCATCACGCAACATTTACATCAGCACTAGGTATTATTCATTCAAAATGCGAAAGTTTTTTCTTATGCAACTCTAACCACACAGCTGAATTTCAGCAAGTTGTGATGAGAATTCTCCTCCTATATCACCAAAGGGAACGGCAGCATGGCTATGGCTGACAGGCACTTCTGGAGCTTGTCAGTCCAGCCCTGCTCTCAGCAGGGTCAGCCAGAGCTGGCTGCTTAGAACCATCTCCAGTCAGGTTTTGAATATGTTCAAGGATGTAGGCTCTTCAGCAATTCATTCCATACCATTCTCACAGCACATTTGTCTAATGTTTAAATGGAATTTCCTGTATTTCAGTTTTTGCCCACTGCCTCTGCCCTGTCACTGGGCACTACTCAGAAGAGTCTGCTTCTCTCTTCTGTACTCTTCCTTCAGGTATTTATGTACATGGGTAAGGTTTCCCTGAGCCTTCTCATGTCTGGGATAAACAGCCACTGCTCTCTGCTCTCCTGCTATGAGAGATATTTCAATGACTAAATACATTAGCATCCTTTTCAGAAGGTAGTGTAAGTATAACATGTCCTTGTTATACAGCAATCAGAACTGGATGTTTCAATATACAAAATTTATACCTGCCTTTTGTGCCGTGTTGTTTGCTTCATTGATAACTTCAATCAAGTAGAGCAATGGGGGAACCACATTTCATCTTTCCCTGTTTGACATGCTAACCTATTTCTCTAGCCTATATATAATATCTAGCAGAGATTTTTCTGAAGTTTGAATCATATAGCCTGTTTTCAAAATATTATCCTGTACAGAAATATCAATGATTGTTTGTTTGCTTTTTTTGTGGTTTGATTTGGTTTTGGTTTCGTTTGGTTTGATTTGGTTTTGCTTTTTAACAAAATGTATCATGGTTACCACAAATGGCAGACAGCAGTTCATAATTCCATTTGAATTTTTTGTCTTTCAAGTTTTCTTTTAAACTTGATTCCCAGATCTTCTGTGTTCCAGTCCATTGTAATAATGATAAGGTTAATGAGTTTATTGAATTTGTAGATAGTTTTCAGTTAACAGGAAAGCAAATTTCTTAGAAACAAATTACAGCTAAGATCTTCAGTTACCAGTGAACATGTTTCTTAATTAGACAGTAATAACTATCTCCAACAGAAATGTATTCAGAAACTCACTCCAGAAGTGCTGTCTGCTCATATCAGACACCATTTCAACTGCAGATGAATAAACACTTTCACTGTAAGTGTGAAAATATAAAAAATGTGAAAAGCTAAGACAGATAAAAAGCTCTGAGCAAGAATGACAAGGTACTGAGAAGTAAAGCACCATAAAACCCAGTAGCACTGCACATGCTCCCTTTATGGCACCAGTTAGGAGGTGATAAACATCCTCCCAAAAGAGCTGGCACATTCATTTAAAAGACAATAGCCATTTCCAGAAAACTGTTAGAAATGCGGAGTTAGGAGCAGAGGTAAACCAAAGTCACAGAATAGATGTGTGTACACACATATCTTTTTTTTGCTAAGGCTTGATATAGCAAACCTGGCACAATGAAGGAAATAGATTTTAGCAAAATAATGAGGAAGATTTTTAAACCAGAAAGAATTGTAAAGTTATTTGAGCGTAAAGTTATTTGAGCATAAAGTTACGTTTATTTATGTTATTCCCTCTCCTCTCTCAAAATTCATAAAAATTCTAAAACAATAGATGTCTCATTTAAAAAATTTGAAAGTGCACAGCACTAGAGATATCATTACAGTTATTTATTCTGCTGAGTTATTTTTGATTCTCAGCATTATGTTACTTCAGCTTAAAATGATTTTACAACTATTCTCCAAGATTTGCCATGAAAAAAGTACTTTCTTTTACTTTTTCATTATTGAAGGTCTATTTTGTCCAAACTTATTATAAAATCAAGATTTCCGTTCCTCAGGGAACGGTAATGCTGCTATTTTCAGCTATTTTAAATATACTTTCATATTAAAGAAATGACCAAAATAAAATAAGATGGTTTAGTATGCACCATAAACCTATCTTTAATACCAGCTGTAGGTGGAAAATTTGGTATTTAAAAGTATATTTTTTATGCTTCTATATTTCATCAACATATATAGCTATGCCATTACTGTTACAATAATTATACATACTATATTATTAATTTTTAAATAAAAGCATGCACAGGCTTCAGTAGTCAGGTTGCTGCTAAAAATATTTCTCATTCTTTTGATTTTATCTTTCTTTCCAAAAAGACTAAATAAAAGACAAATTTTTGCACCCTTAAAATGTCTGAATTGTTTTTCTCAGACACCAACAGATCTAGCTGAAGATTAAAATACTGAGTTAACTAATTTTCTCTGTAGTTATTCACACATTTGTCTGCACATGTATGCAGTCATATGCCTTAAATATATCAGTCAATACAAAAGAAATCTGAGAACAAGAAGAAAATATGGTGCATGATTTTTTTGTTCTTTTGCCAAGAAAAGTAGTTGTGCCAGATGCTAAAGCAGCTCAGTGTCAATGGTTTATGAAGTTTACAATATAAAACACATTCTTCAGGATTTTAGCTCAATTTTTTGCCCTGATGTAATATTAATACTTTTATAAATATGGTTGATAAGATGCTGAACATTATTTCCAACTTAAACCTACTTCTTTCTCCCACAATATAATAATGATGTCATTTAGCCCACTTAAGTCAAAGTAAACCATGGTTTTAAATAGAGCGGACTGTTAAATGTAAATCTAAAGAATTCTTTGAACTACTTCTTTGAAAGTTTTGTGCCCTGTAGCTGTTCCATGACAGTGCATTTGAAGGGCAATACAGAGGAAGGTCAGCAGTCCAAAAAAACCCCAGAAAATTTAAGTTCAGATTCCAAATATTCCTTCCTCTCTAGATCCCAGACATATTCTCCTTTCTGTTCCATCCCATCGTTATAACAGTTAAGCCATTACCATTACCAGGGTGCCAGGGAGCAATCTATTGCAGAAAGCAACATATCCTGTTCTCTTAGTCCACTTGGAAATGCATGTAGTGAAAAAAAAAATGAAGGGCCACTTCCAGTGTCAGAGGTTTGTGAGGGAAAGGTTGGGAGCAACTAATAAGAGGGACACAACATTGCAATGATGTACAGCTATTTTAGCAGAAGTTTTAAATCTTGTTTTAAAACATTGTGCATTCAAATAACAAATTGAGGATTAGTAAACTCACCAAGAAGAATAAACATTTAACTCTTTGTCTGGAAATAGGGTCTGGTCTGGTTGTGGGGTTGTGGTGTTTTTGTAAGGAGAAAACAAACAATCAAAACACTATGTTTTGCTACTATGAGTGAACATATGTTGCCATAGGGAGGTTAATATAATAGAGATAATTTGTTTTGGAGAATAAAGTCCAGCAAGAATAATTATGATGGCTGCTAAGAAAGTGCAAGATGGTGTATATCCACAGCACTTTACAAAGCAAATATAAATTTTGTACTTAGTGTAATCAGGAAGTGAAGTCTTCTCAGTGCAAATATTGTTAAATTTGAAGAAATTCAAGTTAATTTTGTTTTCTATAATTCAGTGTAATTTCATTTTTATAGTGACGATTGTGGAGATTTAAGGTGAAAAGTACATGGTCAGTGTAAAATTAAAGTTTTAACAGAAGTGTCAAAATCTATATTACAGTAAAACGTCTCCTTACTGCTCTAGTGTCAAGTAAACAAGTCTTATAATTAAGGAAGACATGGCAGTAATACTTATTGTCAAGGTAAACTTAATTAAAATAAATAATAAGAGAAATCAGACATACACAGAAAAACATCTTACACTGAGTGAAAGAACATTCTTAAAATGTTACAGATTCAAGAAACATAATAATGAAACCTTCATATTTTAAGGCCATGACAGTACTAGCAATCTCTCTCTGTATAAAACATTCAGATGACATTAGCAGCATAGGTTTACTTGTAACAACAGTACTATCACATTAACACTGCACTGTTCTGATATTGTGTGCAGTTTTACACAGAAAAATTGACACTGGACTAATCTGATTAGTGCATTGTGCTTTCTAGTGGCTTGGCTTTATTTTGGCAGAATCTAGTGGTAACAGTGAAACTTTCCTTGCATAAACCCATCCGTGCATATTTTTTCATTACAAAACCTATGTGATTCCAAGGACTCACTCTAAGCATAGCAATATATTGAAATTGTTTATGAACTGAAGAAATGTAAATGCAATGTTTGGAATAATTTTTAAGAATATGATCCTGCAAAACACAACGTGCTTAATTTTCATCCCTCCTCAGGTTTAAGTCACAGTCTTAGACTATCAAGTCAAGGGAGGTGATGACGCTGATGAAACTGTGCCCTTTTATTTATGTTTATGTATGTGTGTGTATGTGCATGTGTATACTATATGCACATATATAAACACATTATATATATAAACATATGTGTATAACTACATTGGATATTGATGTTGGAGCATTTACATGAGAAGCAGGAGACTTAGATTCACTCAGTCTGGATGGAATGACGATCTGGTAACCTTTGAATCCCACATCTCTCACGAGTCTTACATTTCAATTCCTGGTCTAAGAATTATTTCACAATTGACTATAAATAACAAATGCAGTGAATGTAGAGATAAGCCCTGTAGCCTGGTTGGGGTATTTTTCTACTGCTCCTCAGACTGAGGAAAACCACACTCTTTTGTTTCATTTCCTAAGGAAGTACTGAAACAGCAGTTAAGAAGGAAGCTATCATGAATTCCTTCTGGATGCAGAAATATTTTCTTCAGCACAGCGCTCTTACTGACATACAGGCTGGCTTTAAGGTTCTTGCTGCTTTGGCACCATCGAAACCTGAGGAAAGCACAGTCCCTATGGAGAGCACCCAGCTTAGACTTCTTTGGAGACCTTTACATGCAGGCACTTCTCCCAGCTGGACTATCGAAAAAGCACAGCTAGAATATCTAAATAGCATTTGTGGGAACAGATATTTAGTTTTAAAAATATACCAAAGACAGTTTGAGAATATAAGAAAAATACCCTTGTGAGGGTCTTGATTTCATAGAACCAAAACTTCATGTGACCTGTTTCTGACATCTTTTTACTGCTCTTTTTTATCCCCAGTTATTATATGACAAGACTTCATCCTTAAATGCAGGATTGCAATTTTCACTGTGGAGAACAGGGATCTAGAGAATAAATGATTTGGTTTTAATATTTATATCTCTCTCAAATTTAATCCAATGCTTGTAGGGCCCCTTGCACTGTGGAGCACAGCCCTGAAACTGAGATCCCCTGGGAAAAAACCCTGCTTCGTGCTCCATATCTACATGTTAGTATTCAAGTTAGCCCATGATGCTTGAATTCTGTTTCTGCAAAACAGAAACTACTTGTATATATCTCTGCTTCTGATGTTAACATTCTAAAACCTGATATTCTAACTTGAAGGCAAAATAAATTAACAACTTTTTAAAAGAATGGTTATATATCATGCCAATTACTCTAACTCCTCAGTACCAAAAATTGCACTTGCTTTTGAATCTTTGTTACTTTTTTTATAAATTATGATAGATCTCACATGTCCTTCATTTTAATTATTTCAATATATTCTATCCATGTGGCTCCCATTCGTGTCATTTATTTTACAAATGAATAGTACATATGTTGCCATTTTGCTGCATATAACAGCAATAATTCTGTTCAATATACAACTGAATACTGCATACACAACTATTTCTACTTAGATAATTTACTCCAGAATTATCTAGTTTTCCGGGTATTACAATAGATTGTGTTTAGTATGCAGTGATAAAATCTTCGGCTTTTTGCAATAACATCAAGTTTTCACCAGCACTACTGATTTTTGAAGCACACTTCAGATTTTACTCCCCAGTGTCACAGAAACCAAACGGTTAATTGCTTTTCTCTTCTGGGGATAGCATATGCTGCTAATACTAGTAGAAGAAATTTTTTTATTTGTGCTGTGCCACATAAAAATTGGAATTTTAACCCTTCAGATTCAAGCTAAATATAAGATTCAGCACAAACATCTAAATCTACTGGGGAAATATTTATGTCATCCAATTCTAGTTACTCATCCTAGTTACTCATCCTAGTATCTGAGTTATCTTGACAAGCAAATGGAACTCTTAATATCTCTCTAACTCACCTGCCCAAGAGGCCTATAATTTTCTGTCAACCATATAGAAAGCACAGAGTTTTATCTAAAATGGTTCAAAGAAAGCATGATGAGGAACTTTGTGCTGATACAGGTAGTGAATTTGCTGTTGACATATTACTCTTGTGTTTGTAGCTCAGTCTCTTGGCACTTCTTAAATGTGCTAGATCTGCAATGGTCTGGTAAAACAGACATCTTTTCTAATATCTGACTTAGAGAATATTGGAACACTAAAAGTTCATGGCTAGCTGGACACTTCATTATCACATAATAGCTACATAAACAGAAAAAGTAAAAGCTGGCTAGATTTGCAGCTGCTGTAAATCAGAACTGCTCCACTGGTTTCAATAAAATGACACCCAGTTATCTGAGCCAACAGACTTAAAAACATTCATTGTCTAAAGAATATCTAAATCACAAGTGTACTTTTTGTGGGGCCTGATCTCATCTAGTCAGTTTAGACTCGCCACTCAAAATAAATTAGAGGTCTCTTTTCAGATGAACAAGGTGTAACAGGATAAGTAATCACATGACCAAAATATAATTTACCTCAAAATAGCAAAGGTTACAGCATTTTCGTTCCTGACTATCAAAGAAAAGACAATGCTTGAGTCCTGTCCACCACATTACAACTTTTCAGGAGCTATGGAAGTACAACAGCTGGTCTTTCTGCACAGTCTGAAACTTGGATATTGAGACCTGAAACTTAGATATTGAGACCTGACTTAATGTCATCTAACTTTATTGTCTGGAAGTTCTTGCCTGGTGCACTAGCAGACTAGGAAAATGAAAGGCTTTTACAGGATTTTGGGGAAGCATGATCAAAAACAGCTCTTCACCCTTTTTGCAGATGTGGTACTGGTTCCTGAATTATTTCTTGTAAAGACATGGGTGGAAGCATTTCTAAGTAAAGCAGATGGCTTTCTGAAATGCCAGCGTCATCCCTGGTTCTGGCTAGATGTGGAGGGTCACAGGATGCGGCTGACTCTGCAGGAATGTGTCACCTTGTCATTCAAGCTAAGATGCCCTCAGCTCTTGTTCTCCCAGTGAAATAGCTTCTCAGGACACTTGTCTATGTCATCTTCTCAGAAGGCAGGCAGCCTAAGATTGGAGTCATCATGACACTGAAGATGCAGAGTTTCAGGACGCAGCAGCCTGTTCAGTTGTCAAAGGAGGAGAAAAAAGCACCTAGAAAGTAAAAGCAAAAAAAAAGAAAATTTTAGGTCACCCAGAAGGGAGTTTATCAGAATTCTCTCTTCCAGTTTACACTTTCC
>JBCJKH010039941.1:5463-17083 GCA_039877255.1 Loriculus beryllinus
CCTGTCCATGGCATGGGGGTTGGAACTAGATGACCTTAAGGTCCTTTCCAACCCTAACTATTCTATGATTCTATGAACTGGATAAGGGGATCAAGTGTGCAGTCATTAATTTGCAGGTGACAGCAAGTTAGCTGGAAATTTTGATCTGCTGAAGGATAGAGAGGGTTTGTAGAGGGGTCTGAACAGGCTGGATCAATGGTCTGTGGCCAGCGGTATGAGTTTCAACAGGGCTAAATGTTGGGTTCTGCATTTAGGCTACAACAACCCTATACAATGCTACAGGCTTGGGGAAGAGTGGCTGGAAAGCTGCTGGCAGAACAGGACCTGGCGTGCTGATTGTCGGGTGGCTGAACATGAGCCAGCTTGTGCCCAGGCAGCCAAGAAGGTCAACAGCATCCTGGCCTTTATCAGAAATAGTGTGGCCAGCAGGACCAGGGCAGTGATCATCCCCCTGTACTCGGCACTGGTGGGGCCCCACCTACAATACTGTGTTCAGTTGTGGGCCCCTCACTACAAGAGAGATATACAAATGCTGGAGTGGGTCCACAGAAGGGCAACAAAGCTGGGCAAGGCTCTGGAGTGCAAGACTTAGGAGGAACAGCTGAAGACACTGAGGCTGTTTAGTCCAGAAAAGAGAAGGCTCAGGTGGGCCTTATCGCTGTCTACAACTACCTGAAAGGAGGTTTCATTGTGGTGGTGGTCGGTCTCTTTTCCCAAGTAACAAGTGGTAGGACAAGAGGAAACGGCCTCAAGCTCTGCCAGAGGAGGTTTAGGCTGGATATTAGGAAAAATTTTTCACAGAAAGGACAGTCAGGCATTGGAACAGACTTCCCAGGGAAGCGGTGCCATCACCATCCCTAGAAGTGTTCAAAAACTGTGTAAATGAGGCCGTCAGTGATATAGTGATATAGTTTAGTGGTAGTCTTGGCAGTCCTGGGGTAACAGTTGGACTTGGTGATCTTAAAGGTCCTTTCCAACCTACTTGATTCTATGATTCTATGATGCATATTGTCTTTCTCCAAGAAGTTTTCAATGTAGTTATCAATTTGAGCCAAATTCACAGAGGATTAAAGGTCACAAAGATAATTAAAATCCAACAAGTTTCATGAGATCAGCAATTACCAATTTTGTGTGGCCAGCTGTTAAGTCTATCAGTACATGCAAGCTTGCTGGCTAGCAGTAACACATACAGCCTGCACACAGCCACAGCATCTGCTGTCACTTGTCCATCTGGGGCGGCTGCGGAATAAGCTAGCTACTGGAGAGGAACTGGGAGACTTACAGGGGTGTGACAGGTAAAGACATAGAAATGTGATTGCAATGCAACTAAATTAGGAAGGTCGCACAGTATTACAGAAGCATTGCAGTACAATACATTGTGCTACGAAGTCATGCTATATGAGCATCCTTTATTTTACAAATATAGATTCTGGTTATGTAAAATGAATATCGTGAAACATTAAAGTAACTGATTAGTTAATTATGGCTGGTTTTTTTATGTTTTTATTTTATTATTACTTTTTAAAAGTACTACTTGTAGTTTTAAAGGAAATAGATGCAGTAGATTTATCTTGCCAGACGCCCCCCAAAAAAATCTCTGAACTATTCACTTACTATGTCAGTGAAATCTTTACTATAAAAGGACTATTTTTTTGCCCATCCTATCTTTTTTCATAGGTGAAGTTGGCAAACTATTTAGCCCTTTTATTTTTGCAAATTGTATGTAAGCAGCTTCAAATTGTTATTATTTTGCAATTTTTAACTGAAAACTAGATATAAACATATGGTAGGCTAGTTGTTTGATGTGTTCACTTTGAAGATGTCTTTAACTATCTAAAATTCATTATTCACAGACTATGACTGCTCCCACCATTTCAGATGGTCTCAGTTGCTCTCTGATTAAAAGACTTCAGCTTTATTAGGAAAGGACGTTTGAAGCTCAGGTATCATATTAATATTCCTATGCAAAATCAGGTATTTCCCTGAGGAGATGACACAGCTCAACTTTTGGTTTGAACAAAAATCTATTTTCATTAATGATTATGGACAAAAACACAAGAATTCTGCATACCACTTGTACTATTATAACTGTAATAGGTCTAAAGGTGTAATAGAAAAAACCCCAGGGAAATACTTTTATTGTTAATAAATTACACAGTAAATTTTATTAGTCCAAGCTTAAAGGCATTGGGCATGTTATAGTTTTCTGGGTTTTCCTCACATTATGTGGGCTAATCTAAAACCAGATTGCTACCTCTCACACTCCTGGTTTTGCTCTTGCTCTGTTTGTTTTGATGAAATTCAATCTGTCGAAAAGAAACTGCAAAATTTAGTTCTAATTTAATGTCTGTTATTTCATCCATGTTATGAGGTTTAGTCTCTGCTGAAACTTACATTATGGATCTCAGCCACATACATCAGCCTGAAATTTGCATCCCTCCTTCTAAGTGTCATAAAACTTAATATTCTGACTTCCAAATAAATTTCCTTTCTATACCTTTTCATTCAAACATTCTCCCTAAGCCATAGGATTTTTTTTTCTGAAGTTCATAACAGTTTTCCAGCTTCACCTTCCCAGGTTATGCCAGCCTATTTTAAACTCAGAGGTCCTGAATTCAGTGCATAAATATATGTTTGCAACTAACCAAACAGGCCTCAGCCTCAGTCAGGATCATAACAAACAATACAAAGTCAAAAGAGAGGCTATTTCTCAAGCCTTGTTAAAATTACTATTATTTAATTAAAAAAAAAAAAAATTAACCATTTAACATGCTGGAAATAGCTGTGATCAAGGTGATTTAATTTATAACCAGATAAATATAAGGCTAACCTGTGAAAATTCATTTCCTATTACTACAGTTGACTATTTACTTACTGACATGCATCAAGGTGGATATATGGGATTTTGACTTTTCAGTCAGTGTGATCCATATTTTGCTATTCATCTATCATCTAGGCCACCATGGAGCACAGGCTGAGAATTCTTGATGTAAGCCATATTCAGAGTAACATTTTTTGTGGTGTGACTCTGATCTGAATCTTTTCCTAGTATGACAGACTGTATCCATCATATTTATCCTTTAAGGGCCAGCAGATGACTCACTGTACCAGAAAAAATGGCTTAGGAAGCTTCCTGAAAGAACCAAAATATCACCTGAACAAAAGGCTAGTTTGTATTGGTAGCCTTGTTGAATGCAAACAAAAATGACACCACCCACCACAGGGACATCTGAGAGGGGGTTTTATTTGAGGTCACACCTTGGACTTGACCAGCTTAGTTAAGTGCAGATACAGGTCTTTCTTAAGCAACATTTGTCTTTTTCCTGACTTTTGGAATAAACTTGTTTCTCCTTTAATCACATGTGTTATTTCAAGCAATGCAGCTGAGACTATTACTTACAGATGAAAATAACGTTGTTTGGAGAAGTCAGAAGACAGGCAGCTAAACTGTAATCAGTCTGAAAAGATCTGAGGACAGCTGCTGTGGGGTTACAAAGAGGAGGCTAGTTGCATGGAGTTTATGATTTGCCACAAGTTGAAATGACTGTTTTTCATTCTGTAATAATAATTAAAAATAATAAAGTTTCTTTATTTTACAAATGGCTCTTATGCTTTTACAGAAAGCTGTTTTGGCAGCTGAAAGATGGGAAACAAAAGCACATTTAAAACTTCTGGAAAACCCTTAGATTATTTAACAAGACCAAATATTTTGGTAGCTTATGTTTTTTTGAAATACATATGGCATAAACAGGGCTCAGAAAGCTTGTTTGCAAAGTACACTATTGGAAATGGATCAAGATTTGTATGCCTAAAGAAAAAGAATTATGATTTCTATTTGTTGTAGTAAATACGTCCTATTGGTCTCATATCAAGGGCTGATGACTTTTTAGAGAGATGATGGAAACCTTTGCTTTACATTACATTGATTTTGTGTTTGAGCCCATTATAACTATTCTGTGAGATGCCCATCCTGCAAGTAAGTAAGATTTTTACAGAATGACTTCAGATATGAATGCATAGACACTAGTGTTACTATGTGAAGAACATAGTGCAGTTTGAGTACAAAGATAAACATCCAGTTTAGTTGAAAAATTAAAGTGAGAGAAGTAATTTATGTAATTTTATATATATCTTTTCAAGAAACACCCAAAACATAGTCCTGAGTGCAATTTGTAACAGCCATAATCTTCCTGATGTAGAACTATGATAACAGTGGCCTTTTTGTTTTGCCAGTGCCAATGATCCTTAACTTTTCCTGGGGATATCCAACTTGCCTGTTGGTCGTTAATTTCATGCAAAAATATTAGTGTCATTGTGAGGTATTTCTTTGGCATTAAAGAAAATATAGTTTTTCTCATAGACTCATATTTTTATGTTTGTGAAATGTGTGGCAGAAGTGTGATATTTATCAGTGGTTATGGGAAAACACATGAAGTTCAGAGGGTAAAAAAGGTTTGTGAGTTTTAATTAACTGTTTCTTACAGAAGCTCTATCTTCAGTGTTTGTGAAGGTTAATAACCTCAGTGTTCACATCTTTTAGTTTTGAAAACAGGAAAATATTAACAATTATGAAAATTTGTTATTTGCAAAAAATGCAAATAGATTAAAGAAAAAATTTAAATTCATTCGATAAACATATCATGAGTCAATATTTAGACTGGCTTTGCTTTAGTTTTGGACTTGAATTTTCAAAGTTTAGAAAAATCTAGCAGAGTCAACTGAAAAAAATAAATAAGGTTGGCTAGAGATTACCAGTTTGCACAGGTGCAAATGGATTTGATCATATGTTAATTTATAGAGAGCCAAGGGCACAACTCCAAACTGCAAAACCAGATGCTCACTTCTTTTCTCTATTTGAGAGAGAAGGAAAAGAGAAAGATTGAAAAGCCATGAACCATGGGAGGATTCTGTGTTTTTATGATACGGAGTTAAAAGCAAACATAAAATATAAGAAACTGGAGATGGTTGCAAATTTGCAAAGGCCAGTGTACCTTAAAAAAAACCCAAAACAACTCTAGTTTATCTATATGATTTGTCTACAAGAGAGCCTCCTGAACCTTTCTTTTTATTATTTTTGTTTTTCTCCCTATGCGCTCCAATTCCAGCAAGTGAAATCCCCTCCAGCAAAATTTGTTTCCGTTCTCATCCCTCCCCTTCTCTTGATCTCTGGTGGCTCTTGAATCTATTATGGCACTCTCTAGGAAACAAGCTTATGTCAATTCACACTCTTTCATCTTTTTTTTTTTTTTTTTTTTATTGAACTCACTTGTTTTATTAGTGGCTGCATAAAAATGTTGCAGTTTATTAAAATCTTGCATTATGAATATTTATTTTAGATACAAACTTTCAATATATTATATCAGCTAAACTGCCGCCAAGTAAATTGTGTAAGTGGGAGGAAAAAAGAGAAAAATAAAATGAAAAAGGATAAATACTTATTTTGCAGAAGATACGCAGACTTACATGCAGACATGTAATTATATATAAATTAAAAGCATAATATGAATTGTATTGCAGGGTATAGCTGGACTTTCTGTGGGGAGGAAGAAACAAGTTAGTGAACTTCTTTCAGATATTTCAAACTGGGTATAAATAAACAGTCCAGAACTGATATAATTACCTTTACTTATGTCACCGAGTTCCTTATTTTAACACCTTGAAATTATTAATTTTTTTTTTTTTTTTTTTTCCTGTGGTGTTCATGACCTCTTCTCTGTTATTTGGCCTTTTGGCTACAGCAAAGATGCAGTTCACCAGTTTCAAAGCATGGCTTTTATTTATTTTCTTTTTATTTAAATTATTTGAAAAACTGTTTTTCTGTAGAAGAACTCCTTTCATCCATTCAAGGATCTTGGCCTGCTTTTCACAAATAGTTGTGTCCAGTTGTTATTTAAAATTCATTATGGCCAAAATTAATATCTTGATCTTGTCTTTCAAAACATTTCAGTTATTCATTTTCCACTTTAAGCAGCAGCTTCACTGTTCTCAGATTAATTCAGTGATGTCATGCTTAAAAGCATGCTGTCTCTAGAATGATGCTTTCACTGGGCTTCACTCAAACCTTCTCAGTCCAACTGTGCATGCAGTCAAATATTTGTGCAAGCTCTTTTTATTGCCTATATTAACTCTGACAACATCTGTTCTGTAGCTTTGCTTGCATCAGCCTTGCTCCTCTGAAGTCATTACAGGATATTGGTGGTAAAGTCATCCCACACTGGGCATTATATTGACCCTAATTATGCTGCTTTTTAGTCTTTATTTATGCATTTTCAATCTTTATGTCTTTCCTGTTTTCCTCTTATGTCTTTCCAAGTCCAATAATCATTGCAAAATCTAATCAGACAGAAATGTAACTTTCTTTATTTCTCCCTTTTAGTCACTTTTGCTAAGGTTATGATCAAATCTAGAAATCATTCAAGTACCCGTCCACTGTAGTGAATAGGTGTTAATGGACATTTAAGTATTTTGCCCAACTTTGTGTTTTCTGTTCACAAAAGACATTTTATGTGGGGTTTTTTTTTGTTGGGTTTTTTTTTTTTTTTTTTTTCAGCTGGGATACAGTTAATTTGTTTCCTAGTAGCAGTACTTTGTTTTGGCATTAGCCTGAGAATAATGCTGATAACACACCAGTGTTTTAGCTGTTGCTAAGTAGCACTTACCCTGATCAAGGACTTTCCAGTTTCATGCTCTGTCAATGAAGAATGACACAAGAAGCCAGGAGAGAGCAAAGACAAGACACCTGACCCAAACTACCCAAAGGGGTATTCCATACTGGAGCACATCATGCCCAGCATATAAACTGGGGGGAGTCACCCAGAAGGGGGTAATTGCTGCTTGAGTCAGGCTGGGTTGCAGCCGGTGGCTGGTGAGAAATGGTATTTTGTATCGCTTTTGTTTATTGGGGATTTTTTCCTTTTCCCTTTTAGTTTTATATTTCCTTCCTTTTTATTTCCCTCATTAGTATTATAATGTATTTTATGTTAATTATCAAACTTCTTATCTCAACCTGCTGGCTTTACATTCTTTTAATTCTCCTCCCTGGAGTGGGTGTGAGTGACCGGCTTCATGGTACTTAGCTGCCAGCTGGGTTTAAACCATGAGAAATGACAATGAAAAAAGCCAAAGTCAGTAAAATACTGAAAATACTGCCCTTAGTCTTTATTGGGTTTTTTTTGTTTTTTGGGTTTTTTTTTTTTTTTTGTTTATGAACATTTTAGGACTTCTGATAGGGAATTAACAGTGTGGACAGAGGCTTTAGTTCTTGAAGGAAACATAATGAAATTATTGTGTAGATGCATATTTTGATGGGATCCCAAGTCAGTCACATCTTCACAGCTTTGGGGTTGCCCAGACCTTTTCTATGTAGAAAGTTCTGCAAAAGCTTAAATTTAAAAAAAAAAAAAAAAAAAAATTAAATGAAAAACTTTTTCAGAACTTTAAAACAAAGAAAGCTCCAAGCAATTGGTCAGATAGAAGAAAAGTAATAACGATTCATAAAATATTCTCCCACTGTGGCCTTGCAGGCAGATTCCTACTTCCAAGTTCATTTTTTTATCAGGTCAGTAACTTTGAGTTGGAGCAAACTCTATGTGGTCCCTTTTGGCCTCTGCAGTTTCTCTTTCTGTCATCTCTGTGGACTGCCTCAGAGATGAGAATCAGTAGTACCATTGATACAAGATATGAAGTGGTACAAGATATGAAGTAGTACCATTGGTACAAGATATGAAGTAACAGGTGCCCTGAGATTGTTCCCTGTTGCTTTCCCAGAGCTACTAGTGTGGATTCCTTTGCTGTAACTCAGTCTTGGCTATTTGCAAAGAAGACGTAATCACTCCCTTCTACCCACTCTCTAGAAGTGGTCCATCCTGCACAGACATCTTTTCAAAAGTATATGGAGATAATATACACAGACATAACATAAAAACTGAGAATGAGATGCCATCCACTGTGCATTAAATTAACTATCTTGAATTGTTTGGAGAAGTAAAATTAATTTGGGACCATAAGATCAAATAAGTTTACAGATACATAGAGTGAGGTTATATCAAACCTGTACTGGGTAGAAAAAAATCAGGTTTGAGACCTTAATTTTTAATTGTCTGCAAGTTCAGCAACTATCCAGGCAAGTACCATGGTTCTGTCTATAATCAATAAAACCTGATTCAACTCATCCTCGGGTAATTAATCACTCCTATTTCTGGCAACAATGTTTGGAGGTGCCTCTGTCTTTTCCATGATTACAGAAAGACAGTTTAGACACGTGACTTTTAGAATCTCATTCTTCTGGCTTAGGGTTGATCATACATTCGGTAAGAAGTTTTGTATCTTCTTCAGAAGACTCTATTTTGACCGTAGACTTAAAAATTAGGAATTTCAAGATTTCATTTCAAAAGTAGTTGTTTTTTTAAAAAAATTACCAAATATAACAAAATAAAAAAAAGCAAGACTTCCCATGTTTTAAGATTAAAAAAATATCTCCACTAACATAAATATCTGGTTAAATATGGAAATGCTTTCCATCAGTAGAATTTCCTAGAACACAGAAATCCCTTACTTGGCAAGCTTCAATGGCAAAAAATAAACATTGAGAATTCCTACAAGCACAACATCTTCCACCAACGACCTGCAATCAGCAACAGCACAAAATGGTGTGGTAGAGTTCTAAGCATGACTAGAAGAATACCTTGAGTGTTGAAGGTGACACATCTGGATCTGTATTTGGAATACATATATATACATACATATATATATTGTTATACAATAAAGTGGGAATGTCTTTTATATAACATATGCAGTACAATGGGAAAGCACTTATATTTTATGTACTTGTTCATAAAGAGTGTACCTACTATATATATGTGGTCATAAACAAAAAAAAAATGGTTTTAATACTGTTGGAGATGAAAAAGGGAAGCTGGATAAAATGGAAATATTTTCTCACAAATCAGTAATACTATTATCAACATGAAGCACAACAGTAATGATGAGATCTGGATGTGCTTGGAGATAACAAATTCGTACAATCAAGATCCTTAGTAAGGTGTTTTGTAGCACCTTTGGTGAACCAGAAAAAATATTTCAATTAGCAGATTGGTCAGATAATTTCAATATTACTAAACTGATTCTTTTTCTTCATTTTTAATCTACGACTAAAGCTTGAATTTCAAGAAAAAGCTGATCATTTGTTTAGTTCTAGTTAATTTTGTTGTGCATTATCTAAGGACACTATTATTTTGTTTTTCTTATTAATACTTTTTTGTTCTGCATTTTCCTCACTTCTTAATGATGTGTTTTCAAGACACTTTGTCCAGTATAGAGCCCATTCATCAGGAGCTTCCCCAATTTAAGCATTCTCAACTATACAATCCTTTTTGCAACCCTTTTTGCCTTGATATTTACTTTAAAATATTAAAGTATGAATTGTAAAAAATTTCTAAAGAAGGATTTTTACCAAACTTTTACTCAGTTGGAACTAAATGATCTTAAGGTTCTTTCCAACCCTAACTATTCTATGATTCTATGATTTTCCAGAAGCTTTTAATAGTTTGCAGAAACAAGAGGGAAGAGAGCAAGACATTTCATATTGCAAAGTTATATAAAATGATGAAGAATCAATTAGGTCCTCTGAACACTAGGAAAAAGGTCTAGATGGGTGTCATCCATGAGGAACTTAATCGGAAAAAGTAGGCATCAATTAACTTCAGCAGGCTTTACCTTGAGAGGCTCAGATTATACTTACATTCTAAATTTGCTGGACTGATACTTAATTACTTTTGTCTTCTGATGTATGTTGCTGTTATAGGTCTCCTTCTTTCTGTTGGCATGTCTTTTGTTGCAGCTAATAGCACGCATTGACTCTCATGTGGTCTCTGCCCTTACAAGTATAGAGAATATTTGCTACACCGTAAATCTAAAAAACAGCCACACATAAGAAGGCAAACATGTACATAATGGGGTGCTGTGAACCAAATTTTGAAATCCTTTTCCCATCACATTTAATTAAAATTGTAATAAAAAAAAATAAAAATGGATGGCTTTGGGAATCAGTAAAAGAATATGAAACTTTTCCATTCTAGGTCAGTAATTCAAATCTGTCAAACTTGATGGAGATCTATAATTCCATCAAGCTCTTTGCTGTAAGCAAAAAGTTGCTTTGTTGACAGTCTGAATCAAATTAACAGTAGGCAAAAATCCACATGGCAAACCTGTTACAGAGAATTTGAACCGCTCAGCACTCATATTGGCAAAGCCTTTATCAGAGTGGCTGCAAATGTAAGTGTACCACACTTCCTTATTTTATCTACCCTGTCTAGGCTAATACCCAATCAAGTAGCTGGAAAGCTGCCCAACAGGAAAAGACCTGGGGGTATTGGTCAACAGCCTGCTAAATATGAGCTGGCAGTGTGCCCAGGGGGCCAAGAAGACCAATAGCATCCTGGCTTTATCAGAAATAATGTGGCCAGCAGAAGTGATTGTCCAATTTAGCTGGCACTGATGAAGCCTCACCTTGAATACCGTGTTCAGTTCTTGGCCCTTTACTACAAGACATTGAAGGTGCTGGAGAGGGTCCAGAAGAGGGCAACAAAGCCAGTGAAGAGTGTGGAGAATAAGTCTTATGAGAATTAGCTGAGGGAACTGGGGTTGTTTAGCCTGGAGAAAAGGAGGCTCAGGAGCCCTTATCTCTTTCTGCAACTACTTGGAAGGAGGCTGTAGTAAGGTGGGGCTTGGTCTCTTTTCCCAAGCAACAAGCAAGAGGAAAAGTGGAAATGCCCTTTTGTTGTGTCAAGGGAGGTTTAGATTGACTATTAGAAAAAAATTCTTCACTCAAAGGATTTTCAAGCTTTGGAATAGGCTTCCCAGGGAAGCAGTTGAGTCACCATCCATGAAGGTACTTAAAAGATGGGTAGATGTGGTACTTGGGGTTTAGTAGTGGTCTTGGCAGTGCTACATTAATACATGGACTCAATTATCTTAAGGTCTTTCCCAACCTATTTCATGATTCTAAGCTTAGCACTCATTTAATAGCCCTTTGTATCTTACTGGGAGACATCAGTCTCCCGTTCTGTCAACGCACATATGCAAGCAGTAAATTAACAGATATACTCAGCAAAATTAAGATTGACTTTATCTGTTCAGTCAATTAGTAATTATGCACTCCTAGGTAGTCCAATGGATTTTACAGTTATGCTGAAGTGGTGTTGATTCAGCTAAGTCAGTAAACTGTCCTTGTTTATACTTTCTGGTCAGGCTTGAATTTATTTGTCAAGAGTAGCAAGTGTGGACAGTACTAGAGGGAGAATACGTGGACAGAATAATCTGGGGGGTTTGTTGTGGGTTTTTGTGGGTTTTTTTCCTCAGATAATGTTACTATAATAAATATTATTTGTCAGCATGTCATTATCATTAACCTTAGATTTGGGAATTTCTGGTCAAAAAAACCTGCTCCATCAGTTACTTGTCCCTGCTTTCTCCTGTCCTGGGTTCAGCAGTGGCAGTCAGTTTTTTCTCCCTTTTGGTGGCTGGTGTAGCTGTGTTTTGACTCAGCCTGGGAACAATGCTGATAATATTGATATTTACTTTGACCAAGGACTTTGTGAGTCTCATGCTCTGCCAGGGAGGA
>JBCJKH010039943.1:0-22207 GCA_039877255.1 Loriculus beryllinus
AGCTTTCTCCCAAAAATGCTGGGATTGATTCCTGTCCCCCATGTTCAGTTTTATAGCAGCAATGAATATAAATAAGTCACAGGAAAATTACTTCTATACTGTTACACAATGATTCTCTTATCTAGCAGGCCCAGCTGTCACATACACAAGTTCTTTTATTTATGTTGTCTCTGGATGGAAATATTAATGCTTATACCTTTTAATGGAAAAAAAATATTATCAAAGTACATAGTGAATTTTAACTGTCTTACTATATATTCTGTCCTGTAAAAGGCAATGATTGATTATTTTTTTCCAGTCCACTAAAATGCCTTCTTTCTTTTTAATCACCCTCGTACCAATAACTGTCACTGAATTAACTGGCAGATACATACTGTAAAATATATGCATACATGAAAAGTTCACCTTGTTTTCTAGTCCTTTTGTCACAATTTAAACACTTCTAAGAAAACCCAAACTATTTCAACACATAAGGAAAAAGTCTACAGTTACGGTTTGTAAAAACTGTTGGATAATGATTCCAAGAAAACAAAAAATCATTTTTCAGTAAAACTTATTCAAGAAAATTGGAAATTTTGTACATAACTGTACTGGCAAGTTTTATGTTTATATTTAAGCAAGTAGAACCAGCAAAATTAGATTTGTACAATTCACCTTTCAGTCTTTATGCTTTTAGTTTATAATACTGTATATGGATTTACAGTTCTATAACATAACATCTTGCTGAATTTATAATTTAAAACCTACAAAATCCACTTAAAATTGTCTGAATATTTTTAAAGCAATTATTTGGCATAAAGCATATTACCTAAGTGTTCTTTTCAGTAGCTATCTTCATATGCATCTGAAATTGATAGAGAAATATTTTTTTCAGAATTAAAAAGCAACTCTAGTTATAAATTAAAAATTTCATGTGGGAAACACTTTTATAAAATAATTTTTACAAGTCACTGAAGCTCATTTGATGGCATGAGGGTATCAGAGAGACAGGATCAATCTTGTACTCTGCAATAAAAATGCTTTTTATTATGGTTGTGAGTTTTAAGGTTACATTCAGCTCCAGTTAACAAGTCCTCTATCTTCACCACAGCAAAATAACAATAAAATGTGACAATATCTCAAAGTGTTTAAAGCTCCATGCAAAAGTATTAGGATTTTTGTATCATTAGAGATGATATAATACTATCATTCTGTACTTACACGTCTGGAAGCTAGAAAACACTTTGATAAATATACTTTGTGACAGCCTCCAACAAGATTTTTAAAATATATAATTAATATGAAAAAAAATTTTGTAGTTGAATACTTAATCAAAAAAAGATCTCTTCTGGGTGACATAATATACAGTGTCTAGTTTATAATTAAAGTTAAAATCTAGATTTTTTTTTCAGAGTATGAGCATACATTGTAAAAAATCCTGTAAAAAGTCACCAGGTAGAAGCATTCAAGTGTGTGAAAAATGCATTATTTATAAAGACAATTCATATAATCTTTGAAAATGTCAGTCAGTAAAGATCAATAATATAGACTTTTATTTTGACTTCATCATTAAATTAGCTGAACAATTTCCAGAAGTACAATGAGCAACACAGACAACATATGTCAAAAGCATCTGATTCATTTTCTGCACCACAAAAGAGTAAAATTTGTCATTTGTTTGATAATATTTAACCACTTACATTTTGTAGTAATCTTGTAAATCTGGTATATTAGAGAAAATTACAGAGGATGAGCCTTGACACTGGAGCCAGGTGTCTGTGATGATCCTCACTCCTTATGGGAGTTCACTTTCTCACACTGCTGATGGGGAAATTGCCTGTATAATTAGGACCTAAATAGTGTTTAAAAAGTGTCTGTCTTGAAGTTTAAATTGTTTGATGTTAAGGCTGTCAGTTAAGATGAATGAAAGAAATTATGATCAACATTATGTATGGTAAAGGTTATTGGTTTTGGTTTTGTTTCTGTTTTGTTTCTTTACTTTTTATTTTTAAACTATGCAATAAGATAATTAAAATATTGTATTCTGAGAAGTCAGAAAAAGCTCTATTACGTTGAAAAGATGGTCTTATTTTCTTAGATGGACTGGCAAAATTTGTTTTAAAAAACTAATAAGGAACAACATAAAGGTGTTTTGCTTTGTACAGCACAGTCTAACTGTTCCTTCATAGTAGGAGTATTTTTTCAGTGAAAAGCCTTTTGATGAAGAGAGTAACTGATAAAATTGCAGCTGCTACAAGCCAACATGGTAATTCATAAAGTGTGTCAAACTTTCAAGGCATTCTAAAAGTACAAAACAGAAATTACACACTATCAAGCTTGTTTTAAAATGAAGGTGTTTGTTTCCAAAATGTATATTAAAAAGGAAATTCTCCCACACTCTTGTTGAAAATGCTTCCTTGTTTCTTAATTTGTAACTATAAAGTTAGCCAAAGTAATCACAGCTACCCATGATTTTGTAACATTCTAAGTAATTCTTTATAATTTCTTCAATGTACAAAATTCACATCAAGCCATATTGTGTATATACTCATGCCACAAATCATTTCACCTTCTTTCCATATATTAGAAGACTTCACTGTCAGTTGGATAGGTAAATATTGTTATGTATATATAAGTACTTCAATCTTTAGAAGAAAAAGGAAATTAAACTGATGTCATTTTGCTTCTGTCAAGATCCCGTATGGTCTCTGCATATTCAGTTTGGTATTGGGGACACTGTGCAGGTGCATTCCCAAGGTTGAAGAATGTAAAACATCTAAGCTGGGCAAGAGGTGAGAAAGTTGTGTCTATCAATTCAATACAATTTATACTCATTGCACATCTTTCTTTAAGATGTGTTTTCTATTCTTTCATACAGTCCAGTTTATAAAGGCAAAGCTAAGAGGCTTTCAGACTTTGTCTTGGGAAAATATGTAACAGATCATTGTAAACCAACACTTTTCTTTATATGACTAGATACTACTTTATCTATCACAGATTAATAGCTGATACAAGTAAATAAAAAAACAAGTGTTTTTTGTTCTAACAGGATTATGTTTGACTCAGGATCATCTATTCACATTTTAAAAAACTGTTTTCTGTTTTAAAGACAAAACAATAAACCAGCCTGTATTGTATTAGATACTGAAAAATGCATGGGAAGTTTTCTCATTATTTCAAAGTCGGATGTCATGAATCTCTTCAAAATTGGACTTGGGATTTTTTTTAAAAAAGTCACTACCCATGTAATTTTTCATTAGTAGATAATTAGAAATAATACTATCCCTAGCTTTCTTCTATCTTTTTCACTATCCACAAATTGAATGACTACCAGTCAATTTCTATTTGTGCAATACAAATAAGCAGAAACAGCAGTATATGAAGCGCATTCTTCCTATTGAGAATTTAATCCGACTTCTAGTGATACTACCTATAGTATGGAGTTCCATCCTTTAAACTAAACGTAAGCCTTATGTGTTCAATTTTGTTATGCTCAAAAATAATCAATGATGTAAAACTTTTCTGTTGACTAAACTGCTGACATTTCACCCAACACTTTTGCCAAATTTGTTCCTTAGTTATTTTCTCCCTCTCCTTTTCTTTTCTTTTTAATTTTGCTTAAATTAAGGCTTTAATTGCTTATTTTTCATGTAATTATCATTCCAGTCTAATGAAAAATACAAATTCATCAGGGGGAAGAGTCAGAAGAAAGCTCATGTGACTTTTCTTTCTATCTCAGCTTTCAGAAAAAATAAATATTTGTAGCTGAACTACTTTTTAAACCTTCCTATGTGTCTTTCAACAGAAAGGAAATAAAAGCTTTGGCTTTCTGTATGTCTGTTTGAAACAGTACTTTTAACTTTCTCTTTCTGTAAGCTAAAAGAGTAATTGAAAAGAATTATACAGAGAGAAAACTATGAGTCTGATTAAAGAAAAAAGAAGAAAAAGCATGATGGCATCTTAGTCACACATTTTCCTCTGAAAATTCTAGTTCTCCAAAGTCACACAAGAAGATAAGGCTGGCTGCCATCCCATGCTAACTAGTCATAGACACAGAATAAGTTAAGCTGGAAGGGACCTCTTGAAGCCACCTAGACAAACTCTTGCTTCCTTCAGCAGAGCATCTTTCCACCTAGTTGGTCACCAGCATGCACTGTCACACTGGGTTGTTTGATCACAGGTGCAAGATTTTGCATTTAACTGATATTAGAGTGCAACTTCTCAATGTTAGTGAGCACCTTCCAGATCTTTGGAGGCTTTCTAGCTGCTCACATTGGCTTACATCCACCCTTACTCAAGTAACACTTAAATTGGCTCTCCTCTGCTGTGGATAGCACTTCCCCAGAACATGCCAGTAGGTGCAGAGAGCTGGGATGCCTGAAAGCAGACCTTGCCAGACAAAATAATAAGAAGCATGAAGTTCCTCAGCCCTTGCCTTTTTTTCTCACTGTCTACCATGTCCCTGAACAAGCCAAAATGCATTCTTCTGGAGCTTAAGGACTTCACTGCATTGTTATTTTTCCTCTTCTCAGGATCTTAAAAAGTACTGCTTCATGTCCAGTCAGGGTTGGCAACAACTGTCATATCCTTGATAAGGTCTGCCTTCCAGAAATCTGTGTGATTGCTCACACCTCACAGCATTGCTCACCCAGCAGCAAATATTAAAGTTTGTTCTTGAACCTGCTAACAGAAAAGAAAAATAATTCACAAATATTTATCTTAGCATAACATTCAAAGCAAAAGTACAAGCAAATTTGGTGTGTCCAATGCACACTTCCAACACTCATATAATTGAAAAAAGTACAGTGTATTTCAAACATAATAGATGAAACATCCTCTATATACCTTCGCATTTTCTGATACAATATAGCTGTTAGCAACTGCAGTAGGAGAAAGACAGCTATGTTTAAGACTTCGTTTAAACAACAGTGCCATGCAGAGTACCCTGATGTATCAGTTCTCAAAGGCTAAAAATGGGGACCTTTTAAAACAGGCAGTGTCTGCTTTCTTCCCTGCATTCTAGTTTCCTTCATTGGAAATACTCCCTGGAAGGGATAACAGCCTAACCTGTTACTAACAGCCTAACATGTTACTGCAATTAAGAGGTGACTGGAGCAGATACAAAGAAAAGGGGTCTGACAGCTTTTTCAATATAGCATTAGTATTCTTGGCAGTGGACTGCAAATGTAGGAAAGAAATGCTCTTCCTTCAAAAGCAGTGTAAAGGACAGGGGGAAAAAAAACACAGCCAGAATTAGATACACCCTTAAAAAAAAAAAAAAAAAAAAAAAAAAAGAAAGGAAAAGAAAAAAAAGAAGAAAATAGCTTGATTTCTCACTTTGCAGAAATGAATTTTGGTTTTGATTAAAATATTTAAAACTCATATAAAAAAATAGCCCTTTGAAAATATAAATCACAAAACTTTAGCAAAAGTTTTTCTTTTACCCAAAATTTTTTAGAGCACCACAATTAAAAAAGCTGAATGGAAGAAACATTCTGTCTCTTTAAAATTTGAAATCAATTAAATTTTTATTCTTCACTGATTTTAATTGTAGTTGTATTTCCTTTCAGTTTTCCTTTTAAATGTTTTTATTCTCACAATATGCCTATTTCTAGCTCTTCATTGTTTCAGAATATTTTTTCAGTAATTTAATTCTTTCCAAAACAAATTTTAAAAGAAAAAGTATTTGCAACAGAAGAAAATCATCAGTAGAAATTCTGTGCAGGTAGCTGCCAAGATATGGAGTTCAAGCTCCATATGGATGTAAAATTAACATATATTCATGTCTCCTTTGGAATGAAAGATTTTTTTTTTTAATGGAAATCCTTTATTGAACAATATTAATACTTATTCTGATCTTCAGAGGAGGGTGGGGGAGGAACCCAAAACAACTGAGTTATTTTTCCTTCTCTGAGCCCCACTTGTATCAATTGACATAAGTGTCAAGGGATTAATGTGCATGAAAATGCCTTTGATAAAGGCCACTGTCTATGCATTTGATTTTAGTTCTATATTTAAAGTAATAAACCAGCTCTATCAAGTGGATCATCTACTGAGTCCGGCTTACATGTAAAACATGTAAGTGATAAAATTGCTATGACTTACCACTGAGTAACAAAAATTAACAATTTACTATCATGTAAGCAATGAAGAAAAGAAATACTCTTGGGTTTAGTACATATTCCATCCAAAAAAATCTACAACAAAAGAAGTGCTATTACTGTTCTCATTGCTCTACAAGCTCATGACACCTGCAGCTGGTATTACACATATAATGATCTCATATTACTTCAACTGAGGAAAGTCAAAATTGGAGCACCCAAAAAATTGCTGGGTTCTCAAAAAATGATACACTGGGGTATCATTACACCCCAGTGATACATAATAGCAATATTCTTCCAGTTAGAAGAAAAGCAAGCAAGTGCCTGTGGTCCAGATCGCATAAATTAGCTTTTAAAGAAACGTATCGCCCTATCTTTCCTTTCTATAATGCAGCTCCAGAAGGGATAGAGTTCAGTTTGGCTCAAAAGGCAAAGTTGTTTTGTCCAAAAAAAAGCTGAGATAGAAGCTGCACCATCTTGAGACCATGCTTAAAGATTTGTGATGATCAAATATCTAACAAATGTGGGGGGTTTTATTTTGCCTTTTTTCTTTTTTTCTGTTGTTCAGCATTCCAGCTGTAGCATTTTAAAAAAATAACTTTACTGCAGTTTTTCTATCTTGAAGGCAAAGACTTCTCAGTCACACCTGTGCCTCTTGGCAGAGAGGAGGAAAGCAATTTTCCCTAACTGTGAAGATGAGCATGCTTTAATTTTTTTAATTTTATAATAGAAAGCTCATCAGAAGAGAAAGTTTTGCTAGAAGCTTTAAATGTGCAGTATGAGAGAGAAGATTTCTTTGGTGTTTAAGATAACATGTTTTTCTTAGTTCAGTATTAAATGCAAGCAGTTCTGTTTGCAACATGACAAGCACCATACTATGTAGAGTAAAATCGGTATTTATGAAGACCAGGGTTGGTTTTGGTGGTTTTGTTTTTTTTAAAAAAAAGAAACCAAAACCAAACCAAAAACAGATCTCATAATAGCTACCACCTTTCTTGACAGTTCAAGCTCCCTTCACTTCCTCAATTATGCCAGCACCAACAATACTGTAACACTGTTATACAACATAAAGGAATTTCTGTGTTTAACGCTCCCGTGCTAGTTACCTTGAAGTAGTTATGCTTTGACTTCACCATATAGACATGCTCTTCTTTCTTGAAGAAATGGAGGTGAGCTTCTCAAACACTGCAAACATGGTATGCATCAAGGCTCTTTATAAAACCAAGTGGAAGAAGAAAATTCTATCATTTTTGTTCATAAAGATACGTGCTTTTTCCTGGCACGTGTAATGTGTGAAAAACATGACTGAATTGCCAGACAGTAAATGTGAGGTAATATCAGTGTGAAATAGGCTTTAACTGCATTATTAGGCTTTTTGTCAGGCTTAGAGTATACACATGGAGAAATACACTAGACTATCTAATGAATGTATTTGTGCTTCAGAGCTCCACAAAAAAGAAAAACCTTAAACAGTCTTCAAAATGACAATTTAGTTTCGTCAAGCAAAATTAAACTGAGTATTTAAGGCAGCAAAGCACTAAACCACTAAAATGGTTCTATATAATATCACTGTAATCAGCTTGTTTACTTACTTTATGACATATTTCGGTGTACCAAATAGATCTCATAATTTCTTCATTCAGATCGTAAAGCTGTTTGCTAAACCTCTTCCTTCTTTGCACAGCCTATTAAGTCTTCTATTTTTCATTGTGATGACCATCTGTCCCTTACTTTATGACTGTCTAGTATCTCTGTAGCAAAAGTAAAAGATTGGGTACATGGAAAAATAATAACAGAAATGAATTCAAAGTATCTAGCTAAAGTTAGCTGTTGGCCGCTATAGTTAAGCAGCTGGAAATAAGGAATAGTCTCAGTCATGTTCAGTCTGAGCCAAAGTCTTTGAGTCAACATACAGATTCTCTTTAAATTTAGCTGGCTTTTCAGATCTGTGCTCCAGATGTATGTCAGTTTGAAAACTGAAAGTATTCTGTGAAAAGAGCTTATGTTTGTTTTAACTTACATTAATGTTTTATGCACAATTTCTGAAATTTCATATATAAATGTGTATGAATTATATGCTTTCATTGAAGGTTGAATTAGGAAATTAGAAATAAAATTACTCATGATAATGGTCATCAAGTATTCAAGTATGAAGCACATAAAAACTATAAAAAAATCAGAATACTATAGACAAAAAGCGAAAAAGACTAGATATTAATGAAGCAGATGCTGCATATGCTTAGTCCAGATGTAGAATGGTTCTGGTATTTATTTCACCAGTGTTTGATGCTGAGTTGAGAATGTAAATTTTAATGGTGTATTTTAACTCTCATGTGTAATTGCAATTGATAGTCAAACATATAGAGACTGTATATATCTGTATTTGTATGTGTGCGTATATATATCTCTATTTGTAAAGACAGTATGTATGTGTACATATATATATATTGCACATATATATATTTATTTGCAAATGTTTTGAAAGACTTTATATTCAGTGTATGTGACTAGAAACACCAAAAGATATTCAGAAGTAACTTAGATGACAACATCAAGCTAATTTTCTTTAGAAACCATTTCTTATTTAAAAAAACTTTAGTCTTCAATCTCCAGAGATATGGTAGAAGGCAAACGAAAATAAGGAAGTGTTATATTAATCCAGCAAGCCACCTAGTCCTCTAGATAAGTATGTATAGAATAACAAAAAAAAAAAAAAAAAATCCCTCCAATTTTCAATATAAGTCAGATTTTTAAAGTTGATTGAATAGAGTTATTTTTATCTGTTCCATCTTTCCATTTCTACATACAATGCTCTTATCTCAAAAAGGTAAGATTGAATGGAAGGATGGGAAGATGGGAATAAATTTCCTAAATCAACACTAATTTAAGACAACTGTAGCAAGGAATTTTTTTTTATATGTCTTGAAATTAAATAGTTTGGCTGTTAAAGGTGACATAGCAACATATAAAACCTGTTAAACTACCTTGCATTCTGCAATCTCTCTATCACAGCATTAAAAAAAACAGATGAGAGTGATATAAGGACATTCTTGAAACTTTTTTTCTGAATATGCTGATTTCTTTTGGAATGTCAATAAAAGCTTAAAGATTCTGTGTGTATGTACACTCAATAACTTCAGGGAGGGTTCCTGCATTGATGAAACCTCATGGGAGAGCCGAGAGAGCCACTAGGATCAGCACCACATTGGCTGACAAGACCTGGCCAGGGCCAGGAGCAGCAGTGCCCAACCTTCTACCCACCCATATATAAAAGAAGCCCTTAGGGAGTGCCAGCAACCAGGGCAGGCAAGCAGGGCATGGCATGGCAGCAAGGGCATGGCAGCAAGGGCATGGCACAGCAGTTGGCACTGAAGGGTATGCAGGAAGTGCACTGAAGCTCTGCCAGCTCAACCAGGTGATGTGCCGGCTGGAGGGCATCTTAGGCATAGCAAACACGAGAGTGAGCTATGAAAGTAGAGCTTTCACTTCTTGGAGAAGTAAGCAAGGAGGGAAGAGGAGGGATGAGCAGAACAGTTACCTTGGACTTCCAGAGAGCAAACTTTGGCTTGTTCAAGAGCCTGATTGACAGAGTCCCTTGGGAGGCAGCTCTCAAGGGCAGAAGAGTCCAGGTAGACTGGATATTTTTCAAGAAGGAAACCTTAATGGGGAAGATGCAGGCTGTCCCCATGTGCTGAATGGTGAGCCAGCGGGGAAGAAGAGCTGCCTGGCTGAATAGGGAGCTTTGGCTGAAACTGAGAAAAACAAGGAGAGAGGGAAAGGCTGCAGATGTTGTCTACTTTGGCTTTAATAAAGCTTTTGACACCATTTCTCACAGCATTCACCTGGAGAAACTGTCTGATCATGTCTTCAATTAGCACCCTCTTCACTGGATAAAAACTGGCTGGATGGCTGAGACCAAAACTTGTCGTCAGTGGAGTTAAATTCAGTTCAGCAATCAGCCACAAGTAGTGTTCCCAAGGCTAAGTATTGGGCCAGTTTTATTTAATATCTTTATCAGTGATCTGGATGAGGGGATCTAGTCTGCCCCCCATTAAGTGTGCAGATGAGACCGAGTAGTGTGGGAGTATTGATCTTCTTGGGGGAAGAAAAGCTCTAGAAAGGAAGCTGAACAGGACGGATCAATGATCTGTGGCCAGCTCAACAGCAATATTTATATCTAAAATATGCCATGGGTAAAATAATATACCTTGATGTATTAACAACATTAATATTTTAATGTGTATTTGTAATATTTGTATTCCTTTACAAATAATTAAAAAAACCCCAAAACAACAGAAGTTAACACTAGCTGGTGATGACAATTAAAACCACCATCCAGGTAAAGGAAGAGGGAAAAAACAACACCACTTCAAAATGTTTTAGTTCATTTACATGATGAAACTGCCACCTCATACACAAAATTGGGATTTGTGTATTAAGTCCAGGCTTTCATGGTTTACATAGTTTACTTGAATACAGTATAGCTCTATGGAGGAGCTCATTTTCTCAGTATAATTGAGTTTTCAGATTTATCTGGTACCTTGGTTCATTACCAAAGTAGTAGTTTTAGTCAAGGAACTTCTACCTTCAGTTATTTTTCATCACCAATTAATTCACTCTTTTCAGCTGTGGAGAAAATATCATGGTGATAAACACTCAGAGCACCCCACAGCTGCGTGGTGTCTTCAGGACAGTTCTGTCATTTTAGGGAATTGCATAACCAGTAGAATTATGCCATCCTGAGAACATGGTACAAAAGTAAAAACCACAAGATGCATAAATTGTCTTGGGCAATGTGAAAAATAGGAAACCCTGAGATGAGAAAAATGCGGACAAACCCTTGTACCAGATGATTTCACTGGACTTTCTCAGTCAGTGATGACTTAGTGAGCATGACTTTAGTTTTATAGCCTAATCAGCTTCCAGTGTTATAACCAGTCAGTTTCCAATCTTCAGACTGGGAATTAGGTAGTCTTACTCTATGGCAAAAGCACCAGAAAATGGTCTGCGATGGAATAGCTTTATGCTGAGTAGCATTGCATGCACTCTTAACCAAAGTGATTGGCGTCTGGATTTGAGCCCTCAGGTTAATCCAGCTCACTAAGGCATTATGTTATCAATTTTAATCCACATTCCTGTATATTTATGGTATTTTTAATAGATGTGTACCACTTTAGACATCTATTACAACCTGTAGAATTTGGAGGTAAAGAGCAGTGTGGCTATTCCTGCATTAGCAATGTTAAATAGTCCTTACATCTGTGTGTCCAAATAGCAGAGCTGACTTCAGGCATAAGTGAAGTAGTTTGGTAGGGTGACACATTGATAAGAGTGGTGAAATCATGGCTTAATTTGAGTGGAAAAGAAGAATTCTCCAGGTTTCATGGCAGCTTTGGGCTTTGTGCACATCTGTGCTGATTTACTTATGTGACAGAGCAGCTTTCCCAGACACTACTCCTAGGGCAATAAGGCTAGGCAAACTCCTATGGCAGGAGCTACACTATGGCTCCACTGCTTGCGTCCACTTCCATTTGGTGTCTGCTTCTGTTCCTTGATCCCTTCTATTAAGACAGGTAGTTCAGGCAGCGAATTGCACAGGTACTGGGAAAGAGGTTATGGTGATGAGGAAAGTATTTTGAAGCTGACTAGTCCTCACTGTTTTCCCAGATGCTTAGTATAAACATTTGGTAGAGAGGGCTGGGTTTTTTTTTAATACTTAGAAGGCATATCAGTGCCACAGATAGTGGAGCCCCATGAGATGTGCAGTCAGGAAGGCTGTGTGGCCATGCTGTTTCAAGAACACCTGTATCTATTCCTTGTTTTTCTAGTTCTGGTACATAATGTATTCCCTGGTAAAATGTCTAGCCACATCTATATGTTGTTGACAAAATAAACTGAGGTCACATTTCATGTATTTTTTTGAAGTTTGAAAGGCCTGATTTTTCCATTGTTTTCCATCCGGATTAGTAAATTTCCTCACAAATTGTATCTTCAGTTTTGGCATGCCTCATCATAAAGTCTGGTAAGTTCTTTAGGAAAAAAAAGTTCTTAGTCCCTTTGGTGATGTCTTATCTGACATGAAGCCTATCCATAGCAAGTGAGTGGGGTTTTTTTAATTTTACATTTTTGTATACTCATATAGCTAGTTCTAGTAACATTTCCTCATCAAAACAATTTTCTGTGTTCATTGAATGGTCTTGGTTTTATTTATGAAGGAAGAAAATGCTTTATTTGTTGCATCTTACTCAGGTATTGAAAAATTTGGTTTTGGTTTTATAATTTTTTATCTTTGTTAGACTTTGAGTAAATAAATTATCTTAGTTCCTCGGTGAATGATAATCCCTAGTTAAATGCATTTATTGCTTATGTACCCACTCCATTTTATTTACTGTGTTTTAAAACTATGTCCTAAAATATAGTTTAGGTTTGTAATTCTTTATGCAACAACTGAAACTCAGTCAAAATATTGTAAGGATGAGAACATTTTGTATTAAATTCAGTAAATGTTAGGAATACCAGAACTACAGTTCTTGAATTATGAAAAAAAAAAAAAAAAAGAAAAATATCACTTTCTTCCTTTCTCTACTTCTTTCTTTCAGGACACAGACTTAATAAAAAAAATAACCTTATCCTAAGCCTGTATGAGCAGTTTGAATTTTTATTCCTACCTACTAAAAAAAGAAAAAAAAGTAATTTATCTAAGAATAGACAATGCTGCTCTTTTACATTATGATTTTTTTTTTTTTTTAATACTATCAGGCATAACTGAATCCAATAGAAATAGGTGTGACAGGTCTTTGATGGATTAAATGTAATTTCAGCTTCATGCATTACCAGTTCCAAAATTCTTTTTTTCCTGCAGAAAAAGTAGGCATTTTTCTAAGTAAATTAATCAAAGAGAGGAAAACACCGAAATATAGTTCAGACACAAAAGACTTAAAGCTTCAGTGGCGAATATTGCACTGCTTACAGATAAAATATATTTAGACAGTTGATATTTTTAATTAAAGTTACAAGTACCCTAGCTTCTCTAGAGTAAGTAATTTGAGAACTGAAGCTCTACTTCTTTGTTCAACTCTGAAGGCCTATATTGTAAGACCATTTCAAGAATACTAACTTTTTTAATGTGCTGAAGATATTTGGAGAATGTAGTTACCTAGCTCTCATTTCCAAGGTCAACTCACGTGAAAGTTCCATAAGTAAATATTTATTTCTTTCATCTATCTGAAATGAACATAAGTATATAGGACAAAAATAATTCTCCTTAGTACCCTGAAATAAGCACCATCATAGGTTTTGGGTTGTTTTTTTTTTTTTTTCTTTCCTTTTCCAAAGTAGCAGTGAAAGCTGTTATGTTCAAAGGGAAATATAAAAGTTTTGTGCTGAAGCTCTTGAAGCTTTTGAAATGAAAGGCCAGCTTCCCAAGACTGAAAAATCTTGTATTTCTCCTTTACTTTGAATTAAAGATATTTTTTGGTATTACTGTGGACTATGATGAAGTGAAATGAACAATGTTCAACATGCCTTGAAAATGAAAAGCTTGTAATCTAAAAAAATACTATTTGTCATCTATTTTATTTATTATACCATTCAGCTATTCATTTTTCTTCAAAATACGACCTTCTTTTTACCCTAGCTCTCTGCATCTGTTTGGAAAATCAATGGCATGTTTACAATAACCAGCATGAAGCTTTACACATTGTGGAGAAGAAAACATTTTGATAAGCAAATGGATTTCAGCATCAGCCTCCTAAGCAGTTGTTACAGACAAATGATTTGAAAGATTATTGAAAATAAACTCTTTTTAGAATGATACTTCACTTCCTATGCAAGGCACAGGGAATTGAATCAACTGCAAGACCAAATTGACTTTGCTGTCATTGCAATGTGTGACCCTGTAGTAAAATAAAATCAGAGTCCAACTGTCCAATGTGTCTAGACCTTGCTGAACTTTTCAACTGAAACAATTATATTTCTCCTTTTCTATTTTATTATTTATTTTCCAGCATAAAAATTTGTGACCTTTTCTGTCAGACAATCCATTGAAAAAGACAGTATGAAAAGTGCTTGGGCAATACAGAACTTTCAAAGACCAAAACTATAATAAATCTTGTACTATTCTCCTTGTTTTCTAAGTCAAATACCTGCCTTATTATTTTTAGCCTAGTGAAACAAAAATCTAATCAATGTTCAAGTGCTGGGCAACTGAAAAAATGTCAGGTTAGCAAAAATGTCGCATTGTTGCTTTATTTGGGTAATGATTTTGGATTCTTTTTGAATGCTGTATGACAATTCAGAAACTATCACTGTAAGTTATGATTACACCACTTTTGACTAGTTCTAGTGGCACAGGATATACCAGGTGGAAGCATCTGCAAAGAGTAAAGTCAGTAATTAAATTAACTGGAGATATTTTTTAAAAAAAGTCATTCACTTTATTAATTTCAAAAGCTGTAGGAGCTGTTGAAATGGTTTTCATACAAAAAAGCAAACATACAGCGGAAATAATTTTGGTCAAGTGTTATAATCTACAAAACATTCAGTCACAAATCTGGTAAAACTGGATGTAGCAATGGATCCAGATGCAGTATGGACAAGTTTTTCTTTGAAAAAGTGTCTGTATTGAGTTTGCTTACTGGAATAGGTAATAGGACACGCATAACAGAGATGAAGTTCTTCTGAAGTATATCTAGTCGTTTGATAAATTTGTGGTATATTGGTACCATAGATTTATATTGCAAAAACCCTTTTTTTAAAAGACGGTTTTATTCAATGAAGATCACCTCTGTTACCTCTGATAACACTGAGTGTTCTACTTTCAGGCTTGAGTTTCAGTACCAATCTTCTCTCATTCCTCCAACTGTTTAAATAATGCACACACACACCCCTTGTGTCTTGGCATTTGGGGATTTTTTTTCAAGTAATACTCTCATCTCAATATAAGAAATGAAAGAAAATAACACAGACTTGACCAAGAAACATAATACTTACAGAGACTTCCCTCATGAGAGTGTGCAGTGTTTTGAAAAGCCCTCTGCGAGTCTCTTTTATCCAAAATCTTCAGGAAAGAGCTCTCAAGCATTTCCACAGAACTGTGTTTAACACGTGCCTCTTTTCACAGAAAAAAACCCTTCAGGTCATTTGTGAAGGTAAAAGATTGAAAGAGAGTTTTGTTAGTTCATTATCTTCTTATTTCTAACATTGAAGAGGACTCCTTTGATTGTTGTCAAAGAGATTCTCATATTGTTCATGTTTAGATTTAGGTTACGATTTCACAATTGTCTGATTTGCATAAAGGAGGCCAACAGCTTAAAAAAAACATGCTGTATAAAATCTGATGGTGGCCGTGCTTTTCTACACCTTGTTTTCCTTAGTAAGGCTATGAACATTGCAAACAACTGAAAAGTTGAAATCAAAATGACTGCAGGGCAAATTTGACAGAAGCTTACCATCTGAGCTAGAAAACTGTGAAATCTAGATGTGAGAAAGCATTGCCAGTTGTACCAAAAAATATTATTTAAAACCCAGATAAATTTATAAGTAATTCTTAGTTTTACTAGAACACATCAATGTTTTACAACTAATTTGTTGCTATTAAATGGGAATTCCTTAAATAATTAAAAAGCTGATTTGTTTCAGAAACAATTGCTTTGTTGATGAACTGTAAGGTGACTTTTTTGAAAACTGCGCCTAAACCTAGGTCTGAACAAGGTGCTTTGTGAAAGTGGCATGTGTAACCCTCAGATGCTTTTGAAGCATATGAGAAAGCAAAAAAAATTATGTTTGTCTAATGCTTACAGGCCTGGGGCTTATAAACCTTCCATGTTGATAGTTTCACATATGCCCAAGAAAGTTAAATAAAGCTTGCATCCACTGGAGACAAAATTCTCCAGACCTGTTAAACTCTACATGGAGAAAAAGAGACATCATTGGAACAGAGTCCTTTACCTACAGCCTGCAGCAGTGAACTTGTAAGTTTCGTTAGTGAAAACATAGATGGTTTCCAAAACTCTATAGAGTACTGGAGCTCTTTATTCAGCTCATTTTCTTATTCTGAACAACAGAAGGAAAGATTAAGCATGTAACAAGCAAAAAGTCCAAAATTATTAACAGCAAATTAAATGGAGAGTTTAAATTGTTAAATGTCAACAATTTCTATGTCTAAAATAGGAAGTTATTAATATTTATTTTTTGCAATGTTTCAGAAAATCTGTAGTAACTTACATTCATGTTTTGTTATTTATCTGCAGTAATTTTATTCCTTGCTTGTCTTTGGCTCTCCACATATATGGAAATTTTTTCCACAGGTTTTATATATGACTTTTGGACACAAAATAGGTGTAACCAAGATGCAGATAAATTAATAGAGAAAAACACAAGAAAAAAGAAAAGTTAGGCCAATGTGGATTATATCTCAAACATACGCATATATTGTCTCTTTCTGTACTGATCATTGTATCAGGACCAATAGCCACTTGGAACTAGCTTTTTTTATTTAAAATCCATATTTTCCTTTTGCTGTCTGAAAATTAGCCCTGAGACTGTTGAGAATTGGTCTGGGAAAGTGACTTTGAGACCTGAATTTTCAGACGAGAGTAGTGATATCAGGTTAGAAGAGAAAAGGCATTGTCAGTGAATCTGTTTCATATTTTTGCTTTTATAAATGATATCACATTTAGACCTTGTAATTATTAAAACATATAGGTAAATGTATATTTAAAGATATTTATAAGTACAAATTTAATAATATAGATGAAGAATAAGCAGCATATTCTACGTTTAATATAGTAATACAGGCACACATATGCAAAGTATATTCTATTCTATCATGGCCTCACATGATCCTACTTCACTAATCTATTGGTTATATTATCTATTGTACTTAAGCATATATATTTGACCCTTTCTTAGTGCAAATCTGTGTGAAACATCTGCAGTTTTCTGTTATTTATGGATATAGTGTCTTATATTTCTTTTCTGTGTGGACATTTTTTCCAGCTGAAACCTTGACGTTTGTACCTTCATAAAATCACCAGGACAGGTGATAATCGCTACTCTAAAGTAGCTCATAGAAGCTGTTTGGAAGGTTCCCAAGAGCACAGATATCATGTGGTGGCCAAATGAGCATTTTGACATCAGTTACTGGCTTACTTTGGAAACAGCTGAGAAAAAGCCAAAAACTTGGCTACATTGTACTCTTTCCAGTATGAGCAGAAGGATGATGCAAAACAAATGTAGACCTTCCACTGAAAATCAATTTCGATCTTTTAAAGAAAATCATGAACTTCTACACAGCTTAGTATAGCAGTTTATTGGTGAATATTTTTGTTCTGTAAATGTCTGGTTTTGAAAGATTGGTACATAGAGTACATTATATAAAACACTTAATATTAAGGACCAGTAAGAGCCCTAAGATTGTCAGTTCTTTGCAAGTATTTCCCTAGTGCTTGACTTAGACTTCCTACTGTTCAAGGTATTCTCCACTGCAATGTATCAACATGCGTTACACTGTTAAAACACTGCTTCTTAAAAAGTTGCCAAATAAAAGCAAAAAAGGATGTAAAATGCGGTGAATTAAAGACTGAAGGGCAGAGTTTGAAGCACAAATATTCATATTTCCAGTTGTCTGCCTTTAAAGCTTTCAAGAATAACTGGGAAGATTGAAGTTTTAATGATTATGATATTTCAAGTCATACTCATGTTCTAAAAAGGTCATGGGAAATGTTTTGTGATGTTCATCTCTAGTGAAGAGAAATACAGCATGCAAATTTTGCACAATGAAAAGAAATCTAAAAAGAATATTATCTTTATTTATGAAATTTATATTTTATTCTCTAAACTACCAGTTACTTTGGAAATTTATGTAATTTAAACATTTATATAGGAGTTTTTGAAAGTATGTTGAAGAAAATAAGAAAAATACATTATTTATAAAATCACAGGTCTAAAACATTTAATTGAATTTTAAAGGAAAAAAAGTTTAATAGAATTCTTATCTCTGGTGCCTTTTTTTTCGTATTTACATTTTACACAGATGATGACACTCAGAGCAAGATCATTGACAAATTGCACTTTCGTTCTGATACTTTGCCTTGAAACTGTTATGTACCTGAACAGAACTCCTTGGACAATAATATCTGGTTTTCAAGAGGAGCATTAATTATTAATTATGTATAATTTATATATATATATATATATATATATATAAAATATGTATTTATATATATAAATTATTAATTCATTATAGACTTAAGCTGCAAAATCAGAATAATCATAGGCTTTCACCAAATGTCTTTCTAATATGGCTGAAATTTTGCACGCATGATTGCAAAGCAAGGAGTGACAGCCAAGCTTAAAAATATATATATAACATAAATTGGGGATTTAAAACTTAATATTTAATCATAACACTGTCCAACTTTCTATTACTGGTTATGGTAATAGATGTTTTCATATTGTTGGTTGTTTTTCAGTGTTTTCTGAAAAGGGAAATTAATGCTGGTTGAATCCTATAAAATGGCTTTCATAAAAATTCTTTAAAATTGAAAGTCAAATCCATCACGTATTTTGCATCTCTCATCTGTTAGTACTGTTTTCTTCTGGACTGTGTGATGAAATTTATTTGCTTTTCACAGCACTTTAGTCAGAAACTTTGCTGGGTAAGAGATGCACAGAAAGAAGAGGGAACTGTTACAAAACCTGATAGAAATTGCAGCAGATAGAGATCAAATTGATCTGAATAAGATAAGAAAACACAGATCTTTCTGAGTTAAAACAGTGATCTCCCATACTCATCTTACACAGTGGGGTTCAAGTGCTTATCTTTGGCTTAGGGATGAATGAGATATGGTGCAATTCAGAACTTTGAACTCTGAGATCAAGATACTTAACCTTGAGCTCACAGAGAAATAATCGGGTACTTTTGATAAGCATAGCTAGGCTGATACCTGGCCTGTGCTCAGAAGATGAAAGCAGGGGAAAGCTTCATTCCAGAAAATTAGAAAATAACAGGAGAATGATGCTGCGAGATATTAAAATAATAATATTGTTACAGAAAATATATGCAGGTAAGAATGAGGAGCAACTTCTAGAGTCAGAGGCTTGTGAAGAGGTCATTACCAGAAAAAAAAATAAATTAAATGAACCACGAAACAAAAGAAAGAGAGACATATTTATTTTTGGGGAGGAAAAGGTGACAGACATTCTCAGCATGGAAGGTAGGCAATTAATCTTAGGTCTTAGAGACCACCACTGCTGGTGCACTACTGAAGTACAGAAAGAGAAAGTCAGAACTCCCCTTGAGAAGGAATTCTGCCTAGGTTTAGTCATACTGATAGCTGCAGAATCCCACATATTGCAGGAACATATCAACTGAGGAAAAAGGGAAAGGGGGCAAATTAGTAATTACAAGAAATGTTTGCTATGAATTTGTCTTTTTCCCTCTGTTTTATGAACTGTTCTTTTTCTTTCTTTTTGTTAATGTGTATTATTTTGACTGTTTACTGGTTAGTGTATACAGAACAGGTCAGAATTCCTCTTAAGAATATTTCTATGCAATATAAATAGGAAACGTCTTTTCCAGAGTCACAAGATTTGACCTTTAAAAAAAATGCATAATGACAATGATGAGGGAATAAACAACATCATCTCCAGAATCAGAGTTGTGTTTATCACCAGCTGTTTTTTATACACAGTTAGGAGAACTGATAGTTCTCAGGTATGGAGTTAACTTTTTTTATCTATTCATAGTGGTAAAAAATAATGGCACACTTCTTGCTAGTAACCAGGTAAGGTTATTCTTCACAGGGAAGAAGAGGTGAATATTTCTGATTTATTTTGGTACAAAGGCAGGCCAACTACCTTGAACCAGCAGTCTGCACTAATGTGACTGACTTTACAGAGAAGCTGATCAAGAAAAGCACATTTTCTACTGTACCATCTGAGCTCTATGGAACAGATCCTCTAAATTAGCTAATTTCTGAGGCTAGTAACATTTTTAACTACTCCAGCTAGATTTGAAAGGGCACCTTTTGCCACATGCCCAGCTGAAGGAAGTTTAGCCCTCAGAAAGAAACTGGCCAAAATAATTTCTTCATAAAAAAAGTATTTTTTAAACTCTTTAAAATCCTGATGAATAATAAAATTAGTAAGTAAAATAAAATTAATAACTTAGATGTCCTTTCTTATTTGTGACCCCTTTTACACAGTAGTCAGACCAAGAACTATATTACCCTCAGTGACGTGTTTCCATATGTCCAGCAGACATGAATTTATGAAATGCATTTGCAGTGCTGCAAAATTTTTCAGCGCTGCAGATCTTAAGGAGAACTTGCTGCTTATGTTGTGTGGGGAGAACATTTACCATATTGTAGAAGAAAATCTGAAATTTTTCTTGAGCACTGTTGTTCAATGTTTCATTAAACTTACAGTTTTCTGCTAAATTGAGTAATCAGTTTGAATACTGAAAGCCTATTCATCACACTACAAGATACATTATGTTTGGGTGGAACAAGCTGTATTCCATTTAGAAGTAAACTTTCTCATCCAAGGCATAAATCAATTTCAGGATTTTAGCATCTGAGTAGGTAAATTTTTCCAAGCATACTGAGCTATAATAATAATCTTACATATCAGACTACAAAAATAAGTTTTGAAAAATTAAATAAAATCCTTTGACAATATCAAAACCTGCAAATTTATTCAAGGGAAATGAAGTGCTGATTTAAAAGCAGAACACTCATTTCTTATTTAGAACATATTTTCCTTGTGGGAAAAGTTCCAAAATTGGGCAGGGTCAGGTGACTAACGCATGATTTAAAGGGACATTGCCTAGTTTATAAATATTTATGCTTAAATGTTTTAAAAAATGTTTGGAAAAGCCATTCAAGCACTACATGTTCATCTTCATTAAATATACACATTTATACACATTTATCCTCAATAGTATCTTTTCCTTCTGTTCAAATTACTATACAAATTTTTAACAGGATCACAGTCTCAGTCAATATTTAATTTAGTCCTAGATATTTCCTGAATTGATTGATAGAACTCTAATAGTATATTTGATTTTTTTTTTTTTTTTTTCAAAGAAAGAGCCAGGCAGAGTTGTGTTATGGCGGGTAAGGAAGTGAGTATAATCATTTACTGCAAAGGCATTATCTGTGTTTTACAAGGTTAGCCTTCAACAAACAAATTTGTTAATGGATATACGATACTCATGCAAAAAATATAGTAAAACAATAAACTTAATATCAGAAACTAGAATTAAACTAACTATTATAAAGCATAGCAAAAGAAATGTTTCACATGAACAGAGAAATATTTCCTGTTAAGCAAATCCTGATTACTGTGAAAAAAAGTTGTAATCCAGGAAAGATGGACCTTTACATAAGGACCAGTCTGGCACAAGCACATTCCACTGATATGAATAAATTGAACAGATTATATTGTAAAACTGGAAATATGTTGTACTGAATAACAAACTGTGTATTGGCAAGTATTAGCGAGGTTTTAAAATAAAATGTTCTTCTGCATGTCTGTGTCTTTTTTGGCTAGGGATGTGAAAGATAAAAGGAAGGGATTCTATAGGTACATTGCAAATGAAAGACCGACTAGAGACAAGGTGGGCCCTCTCCAGAAGATATCAGAAGAAGTGGATACCCTGGATTTGGAGAAGGCTGAGGTTCTTTATGACTTCTTGGCCTCAGTCTTCACTGGCAAAAGCTCTGCCCACACCACCAAGTCTTGGGAGGCAGATGCAGGGACTGTGAGAATGAAGGCCTTAAGTCCACTGTAGGAGAGGATCTGGTTCAAGAGAGTCTCAAGAACCTGAACGTGCACAAGTCCATGGGACCTGATGAAATCCATTCACGGGTCCTGAGGGACCTGGCGAACGAAGTAGCTAAGCCCCTGGCCATCATATTTGAAAAATCATGGCATTCAAGTAAAGTTCCTGACAATTGGAAAAAGGGGAATGTAACCCCATTTTCGAAAAGGGAAAATTGATGACCCAGGGAATTACAGACCAGTCAGTCTCACCTCTGTGCCTGGCAAAGCTTTTGAGGCTTCAATTTGAGCAAATGGACTTCTTCACAGCACTTACTATAGCTGATTCTGATCTCATTAGT
>JBCJKH010039946.1:9516-26989 GCA_039877255.1 Loriculus beryllinus
CTGTGCCTGGGATTGCTCCGACCCAGGTGTAGGACCTTGCACTTGTCATGGTTAAACTTCATGAGGTTGGCATCAGCTCACCTCTAGCTGTAAACACCTCATTTGGATCCATCTTGGCTATACTAAGACAATTTAGGAAAACATACTCTAGTCAAAGACCTTATATCAATTTAATATGGGCTGTGTTGTGCGTCTAGGAATTCATACCTTATTAGCAGTATGGTAATGTTTGGATAAAGAAATGAATCTGTCACTTTCAGTCAGGTTTTCAATCAAGAAGAGCTACAAATCTTCGTAAGTATAACCCCTGTTTATGCAAGTCCAGAGAAAAACTCTCATTTCTTAAGGGAATGTTCTGAGCATTTAGCTTTCTGCCAAATATCATTTTTATCTTATTTATTCAGAGTAATGGTTGCTGTACTGGCTTATCTGAATGAAATGGGAAGATGAGAATAAAGACTACTTGCAGAGGTCATATCAAGATAGAACATCACATGATTATACTGAGAACGGTTACATTGGAGCAAAACCTGAGAATTATTTTTGGATGGTGCTGATCATGAAGTGCAAGTCCTTTTTCAGGAGGGATGTTTGAAAAGGGACCAGCATCACCTTTGAAAATCAGGCTTAGGAAAAAATTAAGTGCTTTTAAAAGCACTCATGAGACTTTGGAACAGAATTCACAAAAATACTTCTGCACAGTGACACTGAGCTTCACAATGTCTAACTCTCAGTCATATTCTGCTTAAACCAATCCCCAGTGCCCAGTTAGGTGCCCAGGGTTTCTCTGCAATGCAGAAGGAGGATTAGACAAAGATGAGGTTCACACAGAGTAGAAGAGATGTCTTAAAGTCACAGTCACCAGGTGAGCAATCCTCACTGCAGGGAAGACAGCTGCCCCTACCTGAATGTCCAATACCGAAGCTTTTTCTACCATAAAGCAGAGGGTACACTTGTCTTTTATAAGTAGCTGTAAGAAAAAATGCTTTCTTCATCTAATAACTCAGCAGTTAGAGCTCTCACCTCTAATTCCTCCTCTACCCAAGGTCCACATCTTTGATACAGGGGAGCATAACATAGATATTTCCCACTTCTGTTGTTAAAGCTCTCTCAGTTGTCCTGAAGACAAGAGGGACAGAGAATAGTGTGTCTATAACCCAGTACTTATGTACTGCTCCGTAAGATACTTACCTACAAGCTGTTTCCCATTTTAAAAGTAGTGAACAGACCTTACTAGGTAGTGAACTTGCATAAGGTGGCATGAACTAAGGTACAACTATCACTGCCATCGATACCTACTCTTCAGGGGGAAAGCATCCAGAACATGCAGAGCACACTGCAGTGACTGGTTGCAGTTCAGCTTGGATGTCAAAGCTCAGCTTTTCCTTCCCAGTATTCCAACACCAAACATGTCTTCCTGTAGCATGCAGTTCTCATGCCTACAAATGGCTCAGGGACAGCCATTGCTTCCATAGTGACAAGTCTGCTGATTGGCACCATACACCTTCACTAGGAGCTCCTAGCTCTTGCTGGACTCTTAGTAAGCAGAAGCTGTGAGTAGGAAACTAGTGCCTTTTCACAAGCAAATTAACAGCTTGCTTCTCTATGATGGGCAATGACCTCCCCATTCTTCTGTATTCCCGGCTTCTGCTTAAGTTAAAACAGTGGCAGAGGGGAGCCATAAGACACTTTCTCATAGCATTCCACAAAATAGCTGCAGTACACAGGTGAAGCAGAGTTGTTGAGAGGATGATCATGATAGCCCCACTGTGCACTGACCTCAGCTAGGAATCTTCAGAAGCAACCTCTACAGAACAGAGACACTTCCCAGGTTTAGATGCAAATGCTCCTCCCAGCATTGCCCACCTGACCAGCATGATTCAGCCATAGTTCAATCCATCTCAAGAGGCCCAAGGTAAAGGGAGGAAATTTTGCTCAAATCTAATGGATGTGCCCTTGAACTGGTTTAATTGTTCAGCTCTACTTTTAAATGAAATGGGCCAGCTTCAACTCATTACTCTCTCTGTTTAGGGAACTGTCATAAGGCTGCTAAAAGTGCTCAAAACTTCTAGCGTGCTTCCTTCTTCCTAAGTTACACACAATCTCAAATCCAGTAAATGCTCCCACCTCTGTCCCTGTGGTTGCAGTTTACTCATAACTGGTATTTAAACTGTTGCATTTGGTTTTGAATTGAGTGACTCTTTCACCACATGACGCCAGCCTTGCCACAGGTATACAGAAGAGAAGCAGGCTGATCTCCACACAGATCCTGAGAAGTCCTAACTGCAGAAAGGTTTTGCTGCTGATGCTGGCTGCTATCTGCTGAAATGGTAACATCTGAATGCTTGCTTCGCTAGGAGCATCCTGTAATTTCTCAGCAGTCATTACTATAAAAACAGTACACTCCAAGCTCAGACGAGCATTACAAACACAACAGTATATTACGAGGTCTTCGGTTTTTTTCCCTGGCTTGCATTGTATCTTGATCTCACACCACTGCACTGGAAAACACTCCCTTTAATAGTTGAGAATGTATGAAAGTGGTACGTGATTAAAAATGTTATAAGTAATTATTTCATTATCAATTTCATTGATAATGAAAACCATTGAGCTGAAAAGTTTGATATTTAGAATTTTTATCCGACTCAAAATATATATCAAGGCTACTTTTTCACATACAAAAGAGGTTTTAAAAGGTACATTTGGGAGAACATTCACACCACAAAATGCATAGTATAAACCAAGATATAATTTATGGTCTTTGCTGCCTTAAATCTCCTTCAGCTGAGAAAATTACAGTGAGAAAAGTATTTGAAATGTCAGACAGAATATTAATATCGCAGGCAGTCTAAAAAAAATGAAATAGTTGTTTTAATTAAGACTTGTCTTAAGTCTCTTGTCAAAATAAGAAGGTAGGCTGTGTCACAGATGTATTTAGGCTAATGTAAACTGAGTTCTCAGGCCTGGAGGAAAGAAGGTTATCAACAGTTTGGTGCATCTGTTTGGACCGTTGATGTTTCTCATCTGATTGAGTTCTGGCAGATGCTCAATGAGCAAAGCTCAGCTGCTGCACATTTGTATGAGTACTGCAAGTCTTGGAAAAAAGTTAAAATCCAAACTGGGGAAGGTACAAGAGAAGAAGAGTGGGAGACTGCACGCGTTGTCCCTTCCTCTGGACTAAGGATTAACTTCTTAGAACCTTGGAGTACTGATACACCTAAAAAGTCATGCTCAAAACTGTGGTTTACCATGTCTATAAGGACAGCTACCTAGGCAAAGCTAAACTCCTGGAAGGAATGACTGACACATGGGTATTTCTCCAGAACAAAGAGGCAATTCATTCTTTTCCACCAGACTCATGAAACACATTAGCCTTGTCAGTATCTCACAGCTGTTTAATCCTAAAGCATTAGATGGAAAGACCAAGCTATACAAAGGCCTTGCCCAGCTTCCATCTTAGTAACTTCAAACTTCCTCTGACTTCATTATGAAAAAGGGTTGGTCTGTTCCTGAGAGCTGGGCAACTTGACTTAGCACTTCTTCACATACAACCAGGAAGAATTACAAAGCTCTCAGTCATGACACATGGTTGCAACCTATTATTTTGCTGCACGCACACCCCTGACAGATTTCACTCTGCCTTCCCCTCCACTCGTACTCCTCAGGCTTTTTTATTCCATTCCATACTGGAGTTTTGCTTCATTAGTAGATATTTTCACCAAGAACTTGTTTCCATTAAACTTTCCCTGACAGCTTTACCTGTTCATTATGGCCTTGTTTGCATTTCTGTGTGATGCTATTCCAGGAATAGCAGTGTTACCAAACAACAAATTAACAACCACCACCAGATGTTAAAAGTGTCTGACTGATTATTCCAAAAAAACATAAAATGTCACTTTTTTCATAGTTGTGTTCATTAAGATTTGTAAAGGCTTGTTTAGCTCAAGATTGCTATCATTTATTCAGTGGTCAAATAACATTACAAAGCCATTACTAAACAGTGAGTTGCAGTCTCCACAAAATATTAATTCAACCAGAGATTACAAGAAAAATCTCATTTCAAAAGATGTCACTTTTCAAACAGCGTGCCGTAAAGCTTATATATTACACTTCCCCCTGGCTTTGGTTTAGAAATTGTGCCCAAAGACTATCACTATGGGAAGCTATTTGCATTGAAGAGCTGCTCATTTTACTTGCATCATTTCTAATTTTTGTATGATAGTATATTGGCACCTTCTCATCTGAGCTTGTATCTCACAATTGAGTTTAGCAGACTGACTAGAATCAATCTGTGTTTCACCAAACAGCTCACAGGAAACAGAGTACATGAGTCCACATTTTCATAACTCTGTACAGCAATGTTGAAACTGAGAATTTATGATTTTTCTTCAAGGTTTTTGCAAGTTGTGTCCTTTTATTCTACTGTGAAAACATCGGCTGAACATAAGCAGCAGGCAATTCTTGAGCTAAATATTATGCATACGAGCCTATTACCTCTCCAAAGCTTGTTGGCTGTTAGCACACTTTCATATGGAAAAATCTGTTCAGATTGGTAGTTAGACTTTAACCAGGATTTGCCAGCATTCACTCACAGACTGCTCTGGCTAGGTCAGATATAGACTAGCCATTCCTGACTTCGTTTTCCTATTTCTCTTTTTGTTTAAATCCTGACCGAAGACACAAAAAATATTTCCCAGTCCTCTTACTATATCCAGACCTCTTACTATATTCATACACGAGTCTCTTATTACAATTCAGAGCTTGAGGAAAGCAGAAATCATATAGCTGCTATCCTCCATTGATACTTTGCTAGCATTCAGACCTTGCAGAGAAAGAGACTGGGACCAAGCCTTCCAGGAAGGAAGCACTCCCAGTTATTATTAAATTAATGCCACTATGTACTTACAGATTTGAACAATTCTTTGAAGGCAAAAAAGGCATTTTCCCCACACCAGACACAAACTTCAGAAGTGTTCTAAGGAAACTAACATAACATACAGTAACAGAGGTCTTACCAGTTCTCTTCTTAATTTATTAATAGCAAGCTGAATTACTTTTGTTTCAAAAACCAGAGACAAGTAAGCTGAACAGATTAACTTCTACACATTGCATAATTTGCACAGCTCATCCTGTTCTTTGGTAGGAAAACTTGGCCACAAATGGCTTTTAACTCTAAAAAGAGATAAAACTGTGATCCCAAACTGAATTGAGTGCATCTAGTTAAAACATATACTGCAAGAACTAAGGTTTTCCACATTTTCCAGAAGTCAAGTGCAAACATCACAACACCTTGTCTAAGGCATTATTCAGAGGTTTAGAAAAAGGCAAAACTTCTTGCATTCATACCCTAAGACACTAATGTTTGTTTTCTCCTTGGGCAAAAAGATTTCCAAATCACTACCTCCACAGACTGTAAAACTTATCAGACTTCACGTAAGAGTTGGCTCTAGATCAAGCCCTGATATAGTCAGTTCTGCTTTTTAAGGAGCACCCATAGCAAGAATTTTATTCGTCCTCCCACCCCCTGTGTTATCAAAGCCTCATCTTCTATTCCCTGTTGCAAAATTAAATTCCATGTGATTTTCATACAATATAGACAAGAAATCCCTAAAGGAAGTTTTTTACTGATTAGACTTTTAAGAAATTCTTCTCAGTCAGTACATTAATGAATAAAGACTTCCAAATTCAGGCCTACAGAAAGCAATCCCAGGAAATCTTGAACTATAAACTTATTTTTCCTCACCCTTTTTGTTTTAAAGCTCTCTTCAGATGTGTTTAAAAGGTTTGATGTCTATGAAAAGACATCTTAAACAGAGATGATCTCGACATAGATTTTGTATCAACATAAACTTAGATAAGGGTGGGGTTTTTAGATTTACTTATTACGCCACAATGACATGACTGTGCACATACCCATATAATTGAAACCACACTCCATGGTGTTACTTGACCTACTCTGAGGAAACTGAGGCAGATAAACTGGTTTTCAGAAAAATAAAACATTTCAAAGACAATTTCTAGCCAGTATTCTTTACAGAGTCCTTAGTAGTACATCCAATATTTGGTTTGCTAATGCTCCAAAGAAATACCTACTTACAGCAGCTCCTCCAGTATGAATTTTAAAAGGAGTCTCCAAATTACATTTTATCAAATGCAGTTTTAGCAAATGCTTACCTTAAGGTCAAATATGAATGTTAAGTTGTACTGAAATGCCAGACCAGATTTTCATTACAAAAATAGGGCAGTAACACCACAAAACCCCAAACTAAGCCAAAAAGCAAGCAAGCCAAACTATTAAGAACAGCAGTTTGAAAAGAAGCAAACCATCCTCAGAATAAAAAAAGCCATCAGTTTATTGTCTCATGAGAAAATTTGTAGCCTTTGATTATACAATAATGTACTATATTTTCCATGAGATTCCTTATACAAAAAACCCCATGTATTCTCCACGCAATGAGTAGAACTCTTTCCTTATAGATCATGTAGTCTTCAAATGTCAAAAAAATTACTGGGTTTGCCTTTAAGTACTTTTAACAATTGGCTCTACAAAATTTTCAGCGCTTCTTCAGTGAAAAAGGTAGCCTTATCAACATGTTCCTATAAACACATATAACTACATAACCAAATAGGCACCAGAGGAATGCACTAAAGAACAAATGCCAGCAAAACTGCTGATCTAAAAATATTCTAGATAATCTTTAAGAACCTTACTTCTACAATATTTTAATACAGCTCAATTACTTTAGTTATTTCAAGAAACCTGACTTTGGTGGATGTATGTTTTCTTCCCTTTCGTTCTCTCTGGTTTGGTCTTTCTTACCGTATCTTTTATCACTTGGCATTTCTCACTGGTCCTTATGCTTCTCCCATTATATTTAATACACTTCATTCTGAAATATTTTCTCCTCTTTCTGGTTCAACCTGGCAGTTTTGAGAGTCTTCTTATTTTCACAATATAACTTGTGTCACAGATCCAGCATAATTCCAGCTGCACCCTTTTCAACCCTTCAACCTTCACTGTTTCTCTAAGCAGCTATTTTGAAAAGGAGTCCTGCATTCTGATCAAAAGTCAGAGCTGCTGCTCTTCTCCTTGTCTCAAGAAAGTCAACAAGGAAGAGATAAGGATTGTTACCCCCCCTCGATTCATCACAACTTAATGAGTATTGATTAAAAATTAGAAAGCTTAACCTGAAAGAGTATCTTGGTATCTCTATGTCCAATTTTTAGGATATAAAGTAAAGGTGAAGAAAAGTCAGACTCCAAGAATGCATACAACTCACAGAAATTGCTATGCTGAAATAACATTGCCTAGCTAGACTTTGAACATCTACTGCTTGCACTAAAGCAAATCTGTAACAGCCTTGACTTCAAGTTAGCTTTTCGCAAACTCAGGATGTTCATTTCTGCTGCGATTAGCCTAATTGAGGTTACAACAGAAGCAGTCCTGGGTTTGTTTAGTCAATATGCCCACCAACTAGATGTCTTAGGACCACCAGCTTGACTTCAGTCCAACCATCATGCCAACAAACAATAAGCTTAGACGAAACCAGATGAGTTTCGCAGTGTCATCAACAGGCAACAATCCAACACTGCACACAGCCTCTCCTGTTCTGAAAGACTGTTACAAGAGATGGAGACAAACATCATGGACTGGATGAATTCAGCAGCTTTATAGAGAATGGTCCATGCACTAAGGAATGATATGGTATATTGAAAAATGTGGGATATGAGCATGACATGAATGATATGGAATAAGGGGTGGATACTGTCCTGGGTTCAGCAGTAGCAGTCACTTTTCTCCTTCTTAGTAGCTGGTGCAATGCTGTGTTTTTGACTTTCAGCCTGGGAACAGCACTGATAACACCAGTGTTTTTAGTTACTGCTCAAATGCTTACTCTGACCAAGAACCGAGTCTCATGCTCTTCCAGAGAGGAAGGGAAACCAGGAGGAAGCAGAGGCAGGACATCTGACCCAAACTAGCCAAAGAGATTTTCCATACCACAGCACATCACACCCAGTATTTAAACTGGGGGCAGGTACCCAGAAGGGTTAGATCACTGCTCAGGCTGGGCTGGGTATCGGTCAGCAGGTGATGAGCAGTTGTATTCTCTCCCCTTCTCATTTCCCTTGTTATTATAGGTGGTAGCAGCAGCGGTTTGTGTTATACCTTAGTTACTGGACTGTTCTTATCTCAACCCATGAGAGCTACATTCTTTCAATTCTCCTCCCCATCCCTCTGGGAGCTGGGGGGGAGTGAGTGGGCAGCTGTGTGGTTCTAAGTTACTGGGTGGGCTTAAACCACAACACTAGCTCAAAGTTTTACTAACAGTAGTAAAACATATAAGCAGTTAACTCCTCAGTAAGGATACAGTAAGGCTTGTCTTTTGAAATTTGTCTTTTCCTTTTATTGTTTTAAAATGTGTGGGTTTCCCCTTCCAGAGGACTACAAATACTGTCAGATAGCATTACACTGCTAAAAACTGAGTATGAAATGGAAAATGCCTTTTCAAAGACACTAAAAGAAATTCTCCCAAGTCCTTTAAAAAACAGCAACAATGAGTTTAAGTTGTCCAAGAGCTGAGCTCAAAAGCCTGAATGGAGCAAAGACCACGGCCTAATCTTGCTGACTGTAAAAGAATCAGCAAATCCCGTCTGCATCCTAAAGAAACCAAGTAAGTTCCACATTAAGGACAGAGTATATGTCACTGTGATCCAAAGAGGGATGATTCTCTGAGCAGACAATATACAACCTTGTCCACCTCCAGCATTCAAACAGTTGCTACAGATGCAGACCAAGTAACATCAGCAGCAGCATTTTTGGTGGCTGTTCAATCCCTTCAGTCAAGCCTCCCTTGAGTGAGGCAGTAATGCTGCCTCTTGGCTGTAAAGCTCAGAGGAGGTTATTCCTCCACCACATATTTTTGTGGTTTGCAATCAAGTACTTTCTTTGGGAGATGGAAGCGTTTGAGAATCATGTTAGACCACAGAGAAGTATTTCATCTCCACCACATCATCATCTCTGGACTATTTTAAAGTGCTGTTGCCAAGTAGTTGTCACTTCCATCTCGGAAAGCCCTTGAAAGGCTATTTACACTTTTGTCTTTCTTCAGGATTAGATTACTGTAATTCTGTATTGACTGTCTTGCACAACAGGGCTCTGCAGAGTCTCCAGCAGGCAGAGCCTGCTGCTGTTTGTCATGAGAAATGGATGATTTGAACATATTGTGCTGATTGTAAAGCCTTTCTATCAGTTGCAACTAAGTCAATGAATTGATTATAAAATTGTTCTGTTTACTTATGGCACCAATCACAGTCACTGCCTTTCAGCTGGCCAGTTTAACTAGAACTAACTACGAGACTGCTTACAGAAATTGTGTATAGTACAAATCACATCCTTTTTTTCTCAGCATTGCATGAAAGCTGCATGAAATACAGTATGGCAGTAACAAACTCTTCAGTCCTACCACTCCACACCTCCCAGGATGAATTGGGGATGTCTTTTTAAGATTGAAGCTGAAAAAACAAACCCCAAACCACTTCCTGGCAGCTCATGGTGTTAAAATGGATTTTATGGTGGGCTATTTCACTTGAAATACTGATGTCTTTGTTTTATTAGCCATGGCTTTGATTGCTTGCTATATTCACTTCAGACTGGAGAAGTCCAATTATTTTCTAGTTTCTCTGTTGTTCACCAAGATAAACTCTTAGTTGCACTTAATATAGCAGGAGGCTCCTTCCACCCCTTAAAAACCTGAACATTCACATTACAATGATAATCCACTTAATGCTTTGTTTACTGCTATAAACAATGTATTGTTCAACTCAAGTTCAAGCTGTCTCCATCTAATGAATATAAAGCTAATATTTATTATTATTACCTATTATTATTATTATTGCCCTAGTCAGGTTTTTAGCATCTTCTGGCTATCAAATTATTTGGCATTACCATTCATTTTTTGATAGACACAAGGCATCATTTCTGTGGAATTGTAAGGCTAATTAAGAAATTACTGATTCACTGTTTTATGACCAGAAATGCCCTGCCTGCATGCCTTCTAAATAATTATAACATGATTTCAGTGTTCTTCAGTATCTGATAAAGCAACAAACAGATGATGCCAGCAAGACATCTCCACCTCAATTTGTTTTCTTGATCATTTGGCTGTACTTCATCTGGTTTAGATCTTCAGTTCTGTGCAACAGGGTCCTTTTTGTGAAGTGTAGCATACTAGTATGTGCAGCAAGGGAGACTCAGCAAGCTAGGAGCACTCAAAGGGCCTCAACATATTTACAGAGAAAGTTTCCTGCAGCATAATAGGCTTGGTGCCCACTGACACCCACTAGTAAGCTGACTAGTGACAATTTGTTATTCTAGTCAGACTTGTTTCTTGCCACTCCTGACATTAAGATTGTAGTAAGAAGGTATATTTTTATTATACTGAAAACATTCTTTGAAACAGATTCAGAATTGCTGGAGATCAATTGATGTAATTGATCTCAACTGAAATGAAAGAGTAGTTTGAGGCTTTTTCTTCCTTTCTGTGTCTGCATATTTGACAGTAGCTGTTTCCATATGCTTAAACAAGTGATGTCTCTGTCAGTTATTATTTAATTCTCCTCTCAGTCACAATAGGCTGTACAAAGACAGGTCAATTACATACCCTTTTTGTAAAAGACATTTTCATTAAAATCAAGTTGGATCAAGAACCAACAGTATTTAAAGTCTTCCTCCTGTCATCCCTAAGACACGCAGAGATTTGCACTGAAGTTTCTTAATCAGAAGCAATGGAGAAATTCCCTCACCTGATATTACTCTGAAGAGGACATGGCTTGCTTTTACCTCCATATTGTAAATATCTAATGTACAATGTTAGAGAAGATTTTTTGGTAGAGTGGTACTAGCTATTCTGTCTAGATTTTGATCCTACTAGAAATATATAAAGTAATAGGGAAAATCATCACAATATTGAAAATAGGCATAGGAAGATTGGCCTGCTTCTGAAGCAAATATATAAGCTGCAGACTTTAATGCTTTCCTTAAGCTTGTGTAATACAGAAAGCTTTTAAATATTTGTTGTATGAAGATAGCTTTCCAGAAGTTCAAAATAGTGCAAAATATTACAATCTGCAGGAATTACTTGGAAAGAAGAAGGAATATCTACTGAATAACAAACCCAACCAAATTCAATTAAGTTTATCACATATATTCACTCCAAGAGTAAACATCCAGACAGAAACCAAGCTGTGAGACTTCGGATCCAGAATAACCAACAGGATGACAGGAGATCTAGCCCCTTTCATTTAGCTGGTAGTTCATGACCAGACAACATTACTTCTACTTACCTGCTTTTAGTAAGGATACCAAAATACATTTTCTGTAAATCTGATTTATGTTTCCAGTCTGCTGTTGCGCATTTTGAAGGAGTTCTAGAAGAGAGAAGATCATGAAAGACTTGAAACAGAAGATCACCACCTCTGAAGGTGAAGCAGAAACTGGGACAGCTTCCAAATATTTAACAAAATCATCTACTACTGGCAGCTCCAGACATCATTAGAGTCTTAAATGAGAAAGTAAATCAGGGAAACGTACCCAGGACATTCGATAAAAAGACCAGCTATTTAGAAAATCAAATACAATAAGTAAATCAAAAGAATATTAAGTGCTGAAGAAATAATTATGCTGCTGTATTAGAACAATGTAAGAGAACAGGGAAGAACCTCCCCCTGTGCCATTGCTCCACTCAGCATGAAAATAGAAAGAGGGAGTAGTGTCACTGCTTACAGCTCCTTACTTCTAAGACAGGTTGCCCTAATTTCTTCTGGCTCCTTTAAGTTGCTCTAATTTATACCATCCGTGAAAGACTTTAAAATGTACAGGCCAGAAGAGGATCAGCAAGTGAAAATTGGTTTCTGTCCATTCTTTATTTCCTTTCAGCCATTTGCAGGCAAAAATCTCTTCGTTGGTGCTATTTCACCAGCTCAGGAGGGTTGAAGGGTTGACAATGTGGTAACTAATACAGCTTTGCATCAAAAAGCCTTAGTTCTTTAACAAAAGGGAGATTTTCTATTTTGAATACAACATTTGAAGTTTACATTTTCAGGTGTTTCAGTGTAACATGGTCCTTGCTCTGAAGATTATTGGAACAATTCAAGGTGTTAGTGGAGGTGGCACTTTGAAACACAAAAAGGCACCTTGCAGAAGGTCAAAGTAAGGTAGACTGCTTGAAGATTCCACAGTAGCAAGTTTCACAGAGCATGGTAAATAAAAACTGGAATGAAGATTTGTATGGAAAATACGGAAGACATTTAAATAGTAGAAGGAATCCAGCTGAAAATACATTTTAAAAATCAAGTCTAGTACCAATGAAATACTACTCTCAAAGAGGAACAGGTTATATCATGGTATAGTCTGTTTTCTTTTCAACTTCCTTATGTATATTTTCAAAATGAAGCATTCAAGCTCACCCGTTGTAGGTCAATGCCACACTGATGTTAGATTTCCTGAAAATCCCACCAAGAACATGCCAAATTCTGTCAAAATACATTCTTGATGCATTCCAAAACATAACCAGAAGTACATAAGCTATCTTTTTGATAAATATTTATATTAAAATACCTTACAATCCAAAAAAAAACCCTCAGTGTTTGATCTCTGTCACAAGACAACTTGGGACACAGAAATATTTCATGCATAGCCAATAGCCACTTCTTGTATACATAAATGATCGTAACCTCTTATGTACCCACAAATGAACATGTACATAGGCAGAGATAACAGTGATTTACAATACAAGCATATGCTTGTGAATACTGCCTGTGCAGGAAGCAAGAAGGTTAAGAGTCTCAAGAATAGTGCATTTGCAGAGTGGCTTTTCTTATCTTAACATGTCTAGCAGTAAACAAAGTGACTTTCATTAATGGATAAATCATATCTATTTGTAGGACAATGTCCACAGGACTCCTGTCAATCACTAGCAATATAGAAACATTCATAAGCTGCATGGCTAAGCTAATTTTGGCTCTTTCAGAGTCAAATTATGGTGCTTTGTGCCAAACCTTATTATAAATTAATTGCAGTCCTAGTGCATAGTCAGGAATTTGAAAAGCAATACAGAAAGGTGTTGTTGCACCTGGATGCCATTTAGAGTTATGCTACTCAGTTTTTCATCTTAAATAGAGAAAACAAAGCGTATCAGGCCTAATGCCATTCAAATTGATATCCAAGCCATCCAAGAGATTACTGCTGGATGTTTTGACAAATTAAGCATTAGAAGACTCCTTTTATAACTCAGCTGCTTTAGAAATCAAGACTCGTGGTTCAATTCCCAGCTGGCCTCCCAAGACCTAAAAGCACATTGGCATTGTTCTGTAATTTCAAGCTAATTGCTATACCTCTGTATTCTGTATGTGAAAAACAGTAGCAACAGTCCTATTTAGAAAGAGCTATTTCTTTTGACATCTACTTAATGAAATCTGATAATGTGCAGAGCTTATGTCTTGAGCAAATGTGGTTTTAATCCTTTCATGTTATTTCTCTATGCACATATACAGCTTCACATTGTCAAGCCTTGCAGCCACCATCTTCCATCACTGTTCTTCAGGTAAAAGCCATGAAGCAAACATGAGTAAGACTCTGCCCAGCCTCTGTGTATCTACTACCCTTTGTGCAGGAGAAATGTCAGGTCTTCCCTTTGAAAATCATGTATCCAAACCTGCATGGTTTTTTTCATTATTGGTGCTTTTCTTCTGTTGCCTCTTCAGCAAGAGCTCAAGTAAGCTGCAGTGCCTTTCTCACAGTTCAAAAAAAGCCAGAGATACTACTGATTCATCATCTCTTTGACATCACTGCAAAGTACTCAATTGCTTGAAACACTGAACATACCTAGCAGGTCCACTTGCTGTCAACCGCCAATACAGAACTGATCAAATACATGGAAAGGAGGGAGTAATCTGCTACCAGATCTGCACTGCTTCAGCTAACACTCAATTCAGTGAGCAGTTACCAACTAGCATGGTGGAATATTAAATTCAAAGGGTAGGAGAAAAATTCTTGCTAACTTGTTGGAAGTATCTAAGAAGTCCCCAACACTAGAGCAAACATGGAAGCTTGCTTCCATCATAGTATACAAACCTAGAAGCAGTATGTGCATGGTCTTTCCCTCAAGGCTATCCATTCAGATTTGTATAATAGGAGAAGCATTAACTACATAGACGTTCCAGGCTGGAAAAAAGCTGGCAAAGTGAGGCAAGCTTGCAAGGATTCCAATAATTTGACTCTTTTCACTGCACACTCTACACCCACCTCCCCAAATAAAACAATATATTGAATGCAAGCCCTCACCATGCAGCAATACACTAAGCTTCATTCTGGATGCAGTATATATCTCCCTGTTCAGAAGTGTGGCTCTGATGAGTTTTCTGTAACTCCCTGGTGCTTCTTTTGCCAGGAGGAAGCAAAATTGACCTATTTTTGATAGTTTTTAATGAGACAAGGCTAAAAATTGAGGAACTCTTACTGAAAAGAATTCCTTTAAGTAGACATAGAGATTCTAACAATTGTTCCTCAAGTGACCAAGGAGTTGATACACTACAAGTTGAAACCTGTTTAAAAGATCACGTAGAAGAGCAGATAAACTCACCCAAGTTAAAGTCTTTGCCCAGACTTACATAGTTTATTATTGCTACAAATGGGAACAGCAAGCAGATCAAAAGTGCCCCCATAATATAAAAAGCTCAGAGAAGGGTTTTAACTAGGTAGATTGTAGAGCTTTGGTCACAGCACAGACTCGTCTCCAGTTGGATTTTGGACCAACTGGAGTACTTGCTTTCTGGTTATCTGAAGAGAACAATTACCCAGCTTTATCCTAAAAATCCTCCATCCCAATTAGTCAAAAAGGTCATGTATGGAGAAAGGCAGATTTTGAACAGAGTAAAAACAAAACATACAGAGAGAAACCTCCCATGTGGTCTGTAATTCATCCAGTATATGGAGACATTCTCTGGTAGCTGGTCACCCTACTGCACACACTAAGAAGTTACACTAATTGTTAGCAAAATCTAAACTGCTTCAAGCACTGCAAGAATTTCAGATGATTTATTTTCCACGCTAACTTCTATACCTAGCTGTTAACAGAAAACTTTAGTTTACGAACATTTTGATCTGCTGCTTTATCTGAAAGTGGCTGTGGTCTAACTACTCCTTAGATGCTTGGGTATGAACCAAATACTAGTAAGTTTGTCTCTGCATCCAAACAAAGTAAACTCTTAAGCATGCAGATTCCTCTACAGGAATCTTCTTCTGCTCTTTAAACCTAATGACTAACTCTGACATTAACTCAACAGCTTAAGAAATGTATTGTTAACCTCCTGAAACATCAAACTTACTATTAAAGCAAAAACCAGCTTATCTCAGTTTTAGACTACCTGACTTTTGACAAACTTAGCCTAATAAATTTCTTGATTCAACTGGAATAAGACAATAAAAATAGCTTGCTTCATTTTCCCACAAATACATTAACACCCACAAAAACTTTTCTGATAGAAACATCATTGCAAGAGCCATAAGAAATACAAGAAAAACAAGTTTAAAGATGTTAATGGGAAATAAAAATAAAACCAAAGATAATTTTTTCACTGCCTCCAAGTTCTCATTGGCTTTTTCTGACTTAAAGGAAGAGAATAAAATAAAAAAAATCAGGAACAACCAGGACCAAACTGAAGTATTTGCCAGTTTTATTTAGGAAAAGAGACTATTAAGCCTCTTAAAGGTTAACTGATATGCATGCGTTATCATATACTCCCCTTGTCTTCAAGGTTACAGACTGTTTAGCAGAACTCTGCCAAACGCCAGTTATCTGAAGGGAGCTAAAAATCTCTGTTGATGACAGACCTCTGAGCAGATGGTAAGTAAATCAAGGTCCTGATGTGAAATGTTAAAGCTTTTATGCTGGAAGACACTGTTAAAGCATTATCCAGGTTAAATCAGATTCTGTAAAACACCAGTTTACTAGTAGGCAGGCGTGAAGTCTTCCACTGAGAAATTCTACAAGTTTGATGGCTTGGTTTATTTGAGGTTTTGTTTATTATTTTAAAAGCCACCCTAACAGATTAATTAGATTTTAGTTTATTTTCTCCTGTTGAGTAGTTACTGCAGCGGTTCCATTGAAAGGGTGGAATGAGCAGGGCAAGGGAGGACCATTTATTATTTGTCTTTATTTTTGATTTTGCTTAATTAGGCCAGTAGAGCACAATGAAGGCAGGTTCCATAACACTGAGAACATAGTAGGCATCTTAGAAGAAAATCTATTATTAATAGGTTGCCCAACTTAGATACGCCCAGGCAAGTCTGGGAAATAGAGAACCTTCCCAAACAATGTTTTAGTGCCTAACCATTTGGAAAAGATCTAGTACAGCAGAAACACACCTGGTTTTCTTTGAAAGACTACAGTTACCAAAGGGCATCAGCTAGACCTGCATGGGAAGACTAGAAAACACACTGGAAGTCATTTTGAGTAGCTGTATCTGTGGTGAACCAATTTCCTTGAAGCAGAGGAAGCAATAACGCTCCTTCAACTTGCAATGCTTCAAATCAGCTTGACTACCAAAGTTGAAGCACCAAAATCTTGTCTTCACAGGAGGGAACAACATTTGTTAGGCTTAATAATGTAGCCCTTTAAAATTTATGAATGATTAACATGTATCAAATTGACATTATGAATTGGATGACTCTGCTGACTGACTATCACATTCTGTGGCTCATCCAGGCTACTCCTGTTGCAGAAACTTACCTTGAAAATCATGCAGGATTGCTCTGTAACATTGAACATCTGATTTTAGAAGCCATATACCCCGCTAAATTCAACCATAATCCTGCCAGTTGCAGGCATCCATGACATGCAGTTTCTCCAAACCCTGAAGTTCCCGTGAGAGTAGAGGAGGGGAAAAAAAAAAAGTCAAGGATCATTCAAACAATTCATAGAACCTATCCAGAGGATTTCAAGCTACAAGACAATTCTTCCATTGGAAAAGAGAACATAAATACATGTTATTCAGTGAAAACTTACTTTAGATCCTTACAGTAAACTTGCAACTAAGTTACTTATTTGCCAGCTACAGAAACAGCTTTTTTATACTATTTTCAGTGGCCTGAAAAGCCTCTTATGAATAGAGACTGTACTATTGCTTTTATTTATGTAGTGGTAAGCACTGCTCTAGCCACATGTTTTAAATTTCCATCCAGCCAATAGCAGGGCCTCTACCTTCTTCCCACAACCTCCATCTCGCACATGAAGATCCATAATCCCTGTGCTAATGCTTCCATTGTCCTTTAACTTTTGGAGTCAATTCCAGCTTATGCTCCAAGGAATGGGAAGGGGGGGGAAAGAGAAGAAGTACATTTTTGACAAAGACCTTAAGTGATGAATACAGCTGCAGAGGGGGAAAGAACCTTCTCCCCTCCCCCCTCCCCCCTCCC
>JBCJKH010039957.1:0-19111 GCA_039877255.1 Loriculus beryllinus
AATTCGTTCTTAGTGCAGACTCAAATAACCTCAAAGCAGTCAGCATAATCCAAATAACTATTCCACCTTTTCCAGGATTTAGATGCTGCTTTATAGTCTTTAGCACCTGCACATTCATCTCATGAACCGGACACATTCCTGTTAAAAGTCTGATTCATTCTGCAAGGATCTTTAGAGTCCCTTCCAATCCAAACCATTCTACTGGTTATGTGCAACTCTGTTTATCACATTAACACAAGGTTGGGAAATTCCAGCACAGCCATAACAGTTTCTAAGAATGAGGCCATGGTCATTTTCTATCTTCCAACACAACCACAGCAGCTGGGAAAGGCGTAGACTGAACATACTAAAGTCCAAATCAGCATCTATTTCCCAGGACTCTTTTCAGCTATGCAATCCTTGAAGAGTCAAGAGATCTTCTGCATATACACACCAAAGAAGTGGATAAGCAATTGCAAAAAAAAATATCAATATTCTAATTAACAGAAAATAAAAGCTATACTTTCCTTCCTGCTAAAGAGCTCTTATAACAGAACTACCAACATTGCCCTATAAATTAATCTTTCACTGCTTTTTTGTTTAGCTCTGTGCAATGCCAGCTGGTTTGCATAAAGCAGTGAGCTGTTGGATTAGATAACATATTTTTAATAAGTCAGTCTAGTACAGCAGTTTTGAATGGCTTCGGATGTCTAAATTGTCTGTAGAGTAATATTAATACTAAGTGGTAAGAACAGGGACTTACGATACTGTGAAGTCCACAAGTGGCAAATACACATTTCACATTTAATTAGTCTTTTAATTAGTCCTAAATGAAATTGCACATTTGGATAGCATTAGGGATTATTTTACACAAATTGCAAGTTAATAAGAACAAAGCATCCACCTGAACTCAGTGCAAAACTGAATGCACAAAGAGATGTTGTAATCCCTAGCTAGTGGTAAATAAGGAGAATTTGTGAGATAGAAGATAAAGTTTCCTAGATTTTTTACTCAGACTTTTACTGATCCCATGAAAGGAATCTAAGAAGTCATAACCCTGTGGCAACAGGTAAGCTCAGGAGTCCCACATGCTTCAGGATGCCTCTCCAAGAGTCCTACTAGTAAGACAAGATCTAAGGAGTAGAGGCTCTCAGGTAAATTGGGGATTTTATTGCTTCTCAGGCACCAGATACCTGCAGTATGAAGCTATAGTTATACTCTTTACCATGAGAATGGTGAGGCACTGGCACATTTTGCCCACAGAAGCCATGTGTGTCCCATTCCTAGCAGTGTTCAAGGCCAGGTTGGACAGGGCTTGGAGCAACCTGATCTAATGGAAGGTGTCCCTGTTCATGGCAGGGGGCTGGAACTAGATGAGCTTTAAGGTCCTTTCCAACACAAACCATTCTCTATGATGATTTTATGATATTCAGGAGTACTGTGGAAAGTAAGTCCATCACTCAGGACTCAGGTAAGTAATGTGCTTGGGAAACTCTGCAGGTCTAGCGTGGCCTCACCAGGCCCCTGAAACAGAGGGTCTTGGTCACTCCATCTGGTAGCCCTTGTGCAGACTTACTGGCTCAGAAATGCAGCAAACCTGGGTCAAAAGCCTCTACTAAAAGCAACTGGAGATGCTGCAAGTGACGTGTAGGCTCCAAAACACCAGCATATCAAAATGATTTCTTTAAATAGTTGACATTTTCTTTTGAACTTTTCACAAAGTTTTCATCGTTTTTCAGGCAGGGTGCTAGTTAAATTCTTTTTATGACTAAAATTTGAGTTTGGATTTATATAAAGAAACACTTCCAGGGAAGACAGGGTTACTTTTAAACCTGCAAGTTTGGGATGTATTATAAGAAATGAATAACTATAAAAAAAAATCAAAAGAATCAATGAAAATCCAATCAAGAAAATTGCTTTTTCAGAAGCAAAGAATATGCATGACATAGAAATCAATGAAGTATTTATTCACTAAAGTAAGATTTCTTTTATAATGCAGTACTTGAAAAATAAATTTAAAGCTTAACTAAGAAAACAAAAAAATACAACGAACACAATCTTTAGATTAATCTACATAGTATTTTACGGTTCAATAAACTTTAACAAAAAACAACTTATTTCCAGCAGCTGGGCAGGTTTCTGGCATTTGCTGACATAACCTGTACAAGCAATGCCATTTGAATAATTTTATATTTTTTTAAAGAGAATGTTATCAAGCCTCCTAGGTATCATACAGCATGCATTTAGATTACTTACTAACATCGCAGTTTCTAACCACAACAAGAATCATCTCCACAAAAGCAATCCTTTTTGCACCTTGCTTTGTTATTTTAGCTCCACCAAACTGTCCTATTCCTAAAGCATTTTTGCATATAAGCTGTGCAAGCCATCCTCATCTCTATGCCACCTGGCTCCAGAGGAGAACTCCAGGATCTCTGCTAGCTGTGTTACTCTTCAGACATTCAGTATTATACACTTTGAGAAATACATCCTGATTTTCTAAAACTTGAGTCTAACTTTAAACTCCGCTGTCCCAGTATATTGGGCTGTTCTTGGTTTCCTTTGACTACAATGAACAAAGCACTGGGTTTGCTCTAACACACACTCTTAATAAAGTCAATGGGAAAATCAGATCTTGAGATCTTGGTGGTCACCAAGCTGCCCAGCAGCCAGTAATATGCCCTCATGGCAAAAGAGGTCAGCAGCATCCTCTGTTGCATCAGGCAGAGTGCTGTCAAAGGGTGGACAGAGGATTGCATAAAGTCCCTGCCAACGTTAGACATTCTGTGATTCACTTCCAGAACTGATCAGCTTCCAAAAGAATCATTGTATTAAATTCTGTGCCACAGCTGTAAACTCCAAAATTAATAACGGTTAAGTAACTGAAATAAAAATCTACTCCATCAGCTTCTGTAAGGGGAAAAGCCAATTCTGATTTATAGTCTATGATGTGTGGATGTTAAGTGGGTACAACATACTGCTTAACCTTAGGAACTTCAGATGACAGACTATGAAAACAGAGAAAACATTTTTTTACAGAAAAGGCAAGGGAAGAAATGATAGAGTATTGAATCCTTTGGTTTGAAGACAAATCCTTTTATTCCTAGATTTGGTGGAAGAGTTGAAACTGAAGGAGGTTATTAGGCTTGCAACAATAAGTTATTCAAGAAAATTTATTTCACAATATGCAAAAATATCTTCAAGTATACAACCCACCTGGAGCAGATTCAAGTGCACCAAAATAATTTCAAAGGATTATAAGAATCAACGTACTATGACCTACTGTACTCTTGAAATACTCATCCTTCTTCTCTAAGAATCTCAGTATTTTATTTATCAAGTTTAGACCGTAATACAACTTTGCCAAAAGCTTAAAATAACTCTATCTTTAGAATATTTAATGTACATTAAAAATATGAAATGTAATAAGCAAATCACAGATTTTCTTTAAAGTAGATTTTATAGAAAGAAACAGTGTTTAAAAGCTCAGTCAAGACATTTATTTATTTCCCTCAGGCTGCTAAACCTTAAAACCAGGTCCTAAGGGAGCATGGAATTGAAGAAAGTGGAGATTAAAGAGTAAACCCATGGCTGAAAGAATAATAATGGAAGAGAGAAACAACTTCTATTTCCTGTACCTAATGAAAACTCAAATTAGAAAATAGCTTCAGAGCAATGCAGACCTATTGACCAAACCAAAATATTGTTTAGCTGGGCTAAAGTCTTGGAAATATGATATAATGGCACAGAAGCTCATAAAACTACCAAGTGGAGACAAATAAATTGTTTTTAAGAGAAGATGAGCTTGGGGAAATAATAGCTTACTAATCAGATATTGGTCACACCAATGGCTCTTAGCTCCAAGGTATCTAAAATTCAAATACAACTAGGAAGGCTTTGTCCTGTGTGATGTTTTTCCCTCATCTCAGACAAGATTTAGTAGACATGACTTTGAAGATGCTCGGCACTTGAAATACTGTAAGATTCGACATTTAGCAGACTTTATCAACTGATTCTCCAGTAACTTATATAGAACGAAAAATATAATTCATCATCCTTAGCTATTACATTTCACCTAAACCCCATTTGTGCTTTATTTTAAGCTGTAAAAAAACCATTCATATATACCCAGAAGCATCTGGATTTCAGACTTGTTACAGAAATGGAACTAAATCCATAGGCATCATCCACTGCACTAAAACCAAGATATCCTATGTGCATTGGGGGTGGGCATCAGGGCTGTGAGGGAAGGAAGATTTTTAAACACTCTGCTTACAACAGTTTACCTCTAAAAATGAACTCACCAAGTAATATTGTTAAGCATGTCAGAATAAGAAGTTTCATAGACATTTTCAAGCTTAGCTCCTAAAATCACCCTTGCAAATTGCCATGGATACCAGCTCCAGAAACGCAGCACAGATGAAGAGAAGGAATTCTCAAAGAATGAAATAACCTTTAGTCCGTTATCAAATTCTTTATAATCTTTAGAAATGCAGATGTGTGGACAAGGAGATACCACATTAATTTTTGTTCTTGCTTATCACTTTTAAAGCACACTGTCTAGCAGTTCTGTATTATAAATAATTCAAAGGAAGCCAAGTTTCAAACCCCTTGTGTTTTGAGTTCAAAATAGCCAAGTTCAAAAATAGGCTTGCTTTTTAATACTGCCAAGTCTTCACACACAAATGCACACAGCCACCCACCACCCTATTCTCACAGTTCTCCTGGCAAAAAACAACATGGAGCATCCCTAGGTGTGCTATATATATGCAACCAGTATTACAGAAACCCTTTTAGATGTGTCCAATTCAATAATATCTGAAGAGTTTTAATTGTACATTCAGCTTTGAACTATTTTACAATTACTTATATTTCCTTTTTTTTTTTTTCTTGCACAGGTATTTCAATCTTATGGAGTTACATATACACCTATCAATATCATAAGCTATTTTAAATTTCTGTTGAAATCTGCTCCACAATAGAAATTGCAACAGAAAACACCCAAGCTCGCAAGTCAGTAATAAACCAAACAAAGGTGTTGCAATTAATACCTGCAATTTTTACTTTTTGAAGGGTGTAGGTGAGCAAGAAACATTTTTGTAACAACTTTCTGGGCAATAGGAGGGCAGTCATCCAAATGAAACATCGTGAGGTGGCGTTTTCATACAGGAAGACCAATGATGTTGCACAAGAACCTAACATGGAAAAAAGGAAAATCCTTTATTCCCACAGTCTCTTGTAGTACATTTGATTGAATAACAATAAAAAAAACACACAAGAATTTTATCTCTGAATTAAAACTTTCTTTGCAGGTTTCACGTATTTCAATAATTAGCCAGTACACTGCTATTTTAATATATATATATATATAAGATTATTTTTTAACCTTTGTGTTAAACCCAACAGTAAGATACGCATCCTGTTTTGCTGTCAGTTTTAGTGGTTGTGGCAGTTGACTTCACTTGAGAGAGAGACAGATCTGGTCCATGGGATAAAGTCACAATGCACGGCCATGGAGAGCTGAGCCCAGAAGTTCTATCCACATCAATCCATCCTCACAGACAGGTAACTCAACACAGAAGGACTTACTCTAACCTTTTTAGTGAAGTTGCCTATCATATCATGAACTTTTTAGACTCTAAAGTGAAAAAAGAGGAAAATATTTAGTGTGCAGAATTTTGGGTAAGCCTCAATTTTAAAATATTGCCCATAAAGCTGAGAAGCTTTGTTGAAGTTGATGAGCCAGACATAAGAAGTCTGAATCATCTCCTCAAGCACACCAATTGTTTTTTCCTGCCCCTAAATTTCATATCAAGATATAAAGAGATACAAAAAAAAAAAAAAAATAAACAGAAGAAATAGTTCAATTAGATGCCATTAAAATATCTGTAACAAAAGTCCACTTATTTTGCAGGACTTGGTTGATATATTTATCACTGCACATTGTTTATATTTCTACTAGCATTCAGTGTGCTATTCAAAACATGTAATTATATACCAGAACTATAATTTGCAGATGTCCTTACTTCACTGAGCACAAAGAAATTAATTGCCCTTTTCCTAAAGAGGATAAAAACTTCACACACAGGTCTTTGAGCAACTCTCATATGTTAATAATGTTACCAATACAATATTACACAAAATTATACTAGCAGTAAATTTCCACTTCACACTAAAAACAAATGAGAAGACTGCCAATACAGTTAAATAGTCTCATATATTCAGTCATAGTTAGTGTCTTTCCATAACAAATCTGCCAAAAATATTCAGAATACAGAACTGTTTTTTTTTGCATTGGGTATTAGCAATACTCTAACTCCATCTACAACATCGTTTAAACTTTGCACTGATCAGACACTTAGAGTGGCTGACTACAAAATCCTCTGATGTGTAGATTCTGACATCTGAGGCTTTACTTGAACTGTACCAAAATCCAGGATTTGCCCAGTTTTTAAGAACACTTGACTTCTCATATTTCAAACTAGCCTATTACGTACAGGCATCAGTGTGGAATATCAACACCTTCATTTCAGGACAGGACATACACAGACTCCTAGAGGAGCTGTCCCTCTATCAAGTCTCTTTTACTTCTCCTTATTTCAGGTACTTAGCAATTGGCTCACTTTCCTGTTTGCGAGGGAATGTACACATTCAGCAGCTTCTCCTTGGCTGCCATGGATCGTTTGGAATATTTCCCCGAGAAATAATAGGCTGAAGTGCTTGCAGCTCTTCTCCATTGCCTCTGAGTTTTTCTGACATTTCTTGATCACTCAGAGAACTCATTCTCTTCCTAGATTCACAGGAGAACCTGGCCATGGTAGTTCCAGAAGAACACAGCCATGGAAGTCTCTCCAGTCTTTCTGCAGTCTCCACTTTTCAGCCATGTTATACAGATCACTTTCATTTCAGTTACATGATCCTAACTCCTGACCCTGCAACTGGTTAAATATAATGGCAAATCGCATTACAGCCCTAAACTGAAGGTATGGCAACTTTATTTGATTTCATTTCTATTTCTGAATTAAAAAGGACAAAGCAATTTTACCTGCTTTTACACAAGTTCTGCTCCTAATTCTTCTGTCATCTTTACTAGTACATAATACAGGAAGTATCTAAGAAAATAACATTTTAGTGGAAATTTTTTGTTAAATTTAAGATATAGCTAGCTACCAAAACCTACAGACAGGCTGTGAGATGCTTAATACACTAATCTACACATATAAGGAAAGACAACTGACCTCAACATGATAGTGGAACATAGTCACAGGTACCAATGGTTACATTTGGGCTTTTGTTATGGCCAAGATTGAACATACTGATTATTTGGTTCACAAGGATTAATTTGGCATTAACCAGGGTCTGAAGGTTTTCTTTTTTGAAGGTATTTCATTTAGCTTTACTTTATACTGCCGCTCTGCGAAACTAATGCTAACTCTGCACAAGCAACAGGCTCAAACAGGAAACAGCTACCAGTAAGCAACAGAGACCACTTCCAAGTGGTAAAGACCACTTCCCAGTTTCCATCAGTAGTGCCTCTCAGGTACCTCAGGTGATGTCTTTGGACACAATCATTCAATCGTTATTCAGTCCTGACAGCACTGCACAACTTTTCTCTGTTATGCCAAAACTACTGACGAATTAACAAACTCCCCTCTCTTCTGCCTGTCTCACCACTGGCAGGTATTTCAGCACAGGGTCACATCCAAGATGTCACAAAGCGCTGCCGTCTCTGCTCACATGATGTACACCAGGACAGAAGAGTCTCTGGATCATCTTTCTCCTTCCCCCTCGAGGGCACTAGACCCTATACACCCCAGCAAGAAAGCTGCAAGCAATCACTCGGCAATCCTCTGGCTCATCAGGGTCCCGCTCTGAGGAACCTCACTTTCCCTACTTATAAAATCGGAGGCTCCAGAACCACTTCAGGTGACAGAGGCACCAAAAAATTAGCTTCTGCAATGCTACTTGTGGTGCTTGTCCCCAGGATTTAACCTTGGTGCCATTCTTCCATACCTTCCAACCACACTGTAAATTGATGCTTTGTTGTGCAAGTATGTACCACATTTCAGTTTTTTTCTGTGGACAAAGTGATTCCTTATTCTGAAATAAGTTATTACTTCCTATGAGCAGAAGTACCAGGATCTACTGGTCCTGCTCCTAGTCTGCCAAGACAGTTCCTCTAAGGAGGAATCATTATTCATCTTAGATGAGGACATATTGACTCAACCAGCTCTTACAATTATTTTATCACTTCACAGTGAGTAAGGAAATGCTTTCAAATACAGATTTGTGGTAGCAGGATGGCTGTTAAATGGACATTTTCCATTTTGCCATTTTTCTGTAGTGAGCTGAGACTACAGATGTAGCATTGAAAAGAAAACCCCAAAACACCCAAACAAACCAAAACCACAAAACAAAACAACCTTATGCAACATTTATTAGTTTTGTATTTTATACTTTCATCCTCACTCCATTGAAGCTTTAGCTCTATTTTTCTGGAAGCCGGCTATAAATGTTGTCACTTGCACTGAGATACAGAAAAACACTGGAGATTAGCCTTGCTTTATTCCAGTGACTTGCGGTTTCCGAATAACTTCTTTCCAGTAGCCACAGACAGCAGCATAAACATGAACAAGAACAAAATAATTTGAAAGAAGTCTGTCATGAAATGAGATCTGAACACACTGAGGAGAACAAAAAAGCCCCAACAAACCAACAACAAACCACAACCAAAGTACAGAAGTCTGGTTAGAAATCTCCATTTTCATACAGCAGAACACATGCTTTTGGATAAATTGTTTCCCAAAGAATGAATTTTGAGCAAGAAGCAATCTGTCACTCCTGATGTTTAGGCTCTGCATACGTGAACCCAGCTGAATGCCAGGTAAGCCGACCAGTTAGCCAACCAAAAACCAGCAGAACAGCCAGTGGAAAACAAGCTGGTTGCAAACTCTTGTTTAGTTGCCCCAACACTTTACATTATTTTCCCCCACAAACACTTTTTCTTCCTAATGCTTTCTTCCTAATGCTTGCGGAAAGCTGCAGCAGGAATGGTTTTGAGAGACACAAAGAACTATTTTTGCAAACAAAGCTAGAAGGAAGTAAGTTATTTTGTCCACATAAAAATAATTATTCAATTTGTTTCACTGGCAAACTCTAGCCACTTTGCAGTTCAGGACTGTAACCCAACCTCTACAAGGAGCGTAGCCCAGTGTTAAGATGTACTTTTTGTGCTTTCACGGAATTTAAAAAAAAGGGGGAAAAACCAAAAAACAAATGAAAGCACACACACACAAGTGCCTATTTCATGTAAGTTTCTTATATGCTCATTGATATCAGCAGCTAATTGTCTGGAGTTGAATTTTACAGTGCATACAGTAACATTGTGGTGATATATTTTTGTTTGAAAAAGAACACTAGAGAGAAAACAAAAATGGTGAGGAAGTCTTCAATCAACATCTTAGTTCTTAATTCTTGCAACAAAGCAACACACTGCTAAAGAACTTATTGGAGAATGACTGACTGCAATCCTGCCTCACTGCTAGGGCTGAGCAGGGGTTGGGAAGAAGTTTTTTGTCATGAGCATCTTCCAAAAGAAAGATTGCAGGCTTAAACAAGACACCTAAGCCTGACATGCCGAGAGGTCTGATGTTACCTCAGGTACATCGAGCCTGGCAGGTACTGTCAAGACTTCATGTCTATTTGCCTCGCATTTTAAAGCCATGATTTCACCCAACAGACAGGGCTAAGTGCGTAAGAGGATGCTGATGAAAAGGCCCCAGATCTGTAAGAGAATCCCTTCTGTGATCAGGCAAGGAACTATGGGAAGAAAGGGCCTTTGGTACTTCTGAATGATAGGAAAGTCTGTGCTGCAAATCTGATTCTGCTAACCTCCACTTTTGGGCTGAGTACAGTTTAAGGCTCTTGGCACAAAAATAGGAGGGTAAGAAATCAGCCTTTACAGCTCTTGGCTTAACTTAAGCACGTTCTTTCAATGGACCAAAGTTAAAAACTCTATAAGTAGCCTTTGTTTTTATGTCAAATTATTGCTTTAAAATTTGCCCAGTCTCCATAATCAAGTCTCTTTCACCTTCCTTTTTCTGAAAAGAAAGCCCTGAGGTGTGGAAGACATCCCAGCAGACAGACCTTCAATAGCTACTGCTGCAGCAGAGTGTACATCTAACAGATTCTAGCCCTTACTCAGCACCAAGCTGCTACTCAATTCAGAGATAATACTGACAGTGCTTTGAGAATATGTAAAGGCATCTCTTCTTACAATATTTATATTAGTTTTAGCATGTTCTTAACTGTTCAAAGCAAAGGTGGCTGTTGGGTGGATTTAACACCAATCTGTGTAGTTAATGCATCTCTGGGAAATTCTGTAAAACTGACATTTGGCGCCGACAATGCAGACAGAAGTCAGAAGCTGTGAATTCTCTAAATTTACTGCAAGATATGATGGGGAGATCAGGTAGTGATGATAAATCTCAAGGGCTGCCACAAAACACCTGTCAGATGTCGAAAGCTAGAAACTTATGGAGAGGGCAACTCAAGTATTCTTTCTGGGGTCAGTGGCATTGACAGGAGCTACTGCAGCTTTACCCCCCTGGAGGCACATCAGGGCCCAGCAGAATCCTTCAGGCTTGTACCTGAGATGAAGCTCTCCAGGTATCCTTTGCAAGGCTGCAGCACTTTCAAGCACAGGGTGCTAGTCCTGAGGATGCTGCAAGTCTCAGCACAGTAAAAGGCTGTTTCTCACACAAACAGGAAGCACTGACTTGGTATCTGTAACATCCTGTTACAACTAACTGCCATGCACAAAATAAAATAATTCAGTGCTTTGTAGCAGTTCTCACAGGGTAACAGCTATTCCCCTTCACATTCTCTCTGCCTTCTAAAACTACATTTTCCCATCCAACTTTATTTTAAAAAAGGATTAAATTAATTACATCTGAAGTAATTAGAAATCTAAGATCCTTTAATTCACTTCTCTCAGACGCAAAGCTTTAGAATATATTAAGATGATGGTAGGTCTAATGCTCTCGTCAGAAACCTAAGAGACTAATTTATTTTGATGGAAGGCACGCACGCCTCTGAAAGCAAATGCAGCCATTAATCCCTCCCCATATACAAATGATCTATTTTGTTATTTAACTACTGACTTGTTAAAATGTGGAGTAAGAAAGATTCCAGTATCCTCAAACCCAAAGACGGAATAGGTGCAGACTAAAAGCCTACCTTGCCCTAATGTGCTCCTTACACCCCATTCACCCTTCAACGTTTACAGCCCTGTCTGGAATCTCTTCTGTGGTCTGGCTGATCACTGAACCCTGCCCTGGCAGAAGTATTGCTGGAGATCTTCATTCAATGCACCAAGAGAAATCGGGCACTTTGTATTAAAGAACAATAGGCTTGAAACATCTCATTGACCACAGGTTTTCTGCATTGTGTTTGTTTACAGAAATACTAACTTTAAATGTGATTTATGTACTTATTGCTGAATGAAGGCACATTGGAATATGATGCATTCATGCCTTAATCATAAGAACATTAACTCACTTCATAAAACAAGCAGCAAATAAACTGATAACTTCATGCTATGATGCTGAATTAAACTGGTATTAAATTCCAGCCTCAACAGCAACTGGCAAGATAACACAGTGAACAAACTGAATTGTTGATCATGGCACATCTCCTAATCTAGCAGGTTAAAAATACACCCCAATGACTAAGGAAGCATAATAATTTTTTCTCATACTGTAAGTGCTATCTGACATAATAGCCTTGACGATAACTTAGATAAATATTAAATAATATTTGAAAGATAACATATATAAATATTAAATAATATCAAAATCTGTGTGCAAATACGCAAGCTGAAAAACAAATGGGAGTTGGACAAGTCAGAAAAAGTATTTTAGAGAGGAAGTTTTGGTACATCAGTAAAGTTTTCATCTATGGAAAGAACTGTAACATTCCCATACCCAAGCACCAAATTTCCAAGGAGCACTCGCAGTGTGCTGAATTGGATCAGCCTTCAATAAATACTTATCTCACAAGTCACCTACAAAAAGCCTATAATGATTTTTTTTTTCTAGAACTTTAACATGAATGGCCGGCACCTGTTTAAGTGAGTTTTTTAAAGCAATGCAAAGCAGACAAAGAAGCCTCAAGATGAGGAAAATCTGAAGGCACGAGGGGACGGCTTTAGAAGCCTGAAGATTAAAGGCTTGTTACGTTGCAGAGCAGTTAATACACTTGAACTTACGCAGGGGATAATTTCTTCCAGATGAGTTAGTGAGGTGGACAGAAGACTCATGATTAATAATTATCCTAATCTACTTTCACCATTCCTGCACTGAGGCTTTTAACTGAATGGGATTTAGAAGCAAAGCAGAAGAATTTGATCTTGTGTGCAGAGGATGACAGTAAGAAGGTTTTCACTACACATACTCCATCAGGGCTGTCTCGTTAAAGCTCATTAAAGTTAAAGGAACTCCCCTTTCCATAAGCATCCTTCAGCATCCCTTTATGAGACTTGCTGGCACCCACCCACATGAAAGAAACATGCTAGGCTCTGAAACTATTTGGCAAAGCACTAGAGTGTGGGTTTTAAATGTCACATCTAACCCACAACACCTGGCAATGTCAAGACACTATTAGTAAGTTACCTGGAAAAGACTGTAAAACTTGAACTGTTTCAACAGCATTCAGAAAAAGGGATGATACTCACAGCAGAAGCACACCCAAGATCCTTTTTGTGAACAAGCTTGAGAAGCTCTCTTCCAAATAATGAATATGGGCGGAAGAATGGGATGTGTAGGAAAGGGGGGATGTGTAGGGAATATCACCTTTTGAGACCCTGCATCATTCTCTGCCCTGAAAGCAGCATGATACAGGGTGGTATTATGTTCTTTGTAGCTTGAATTTCCACACTACATTATATATTATATTCTACTGTCCTATATTACATTACCATATTTGTAATTGTTCAATATCATGCAGTAACCACTGCACTATTCTGTCCCAAACTGTGCCACAGTTTTGACACTGAAACTGAGACTAGTAACCTAGAAAACACCCGCAGTCTGTTTTGCTGGGTTGAGTGGTGAAACAGTCATCTTGGTGCAGAGTTTGTGATGCTGTTAAAGGCTCAAGAACATCTTTAGAAAACTGTAACAAAGACCTGTATTCAAATGGAAAAAATATAAATACCCTGAGAGATAGGTACTCAGCCCAACACCATGGCAGACATAGCAGCAATTCCCTTATGTACACTGACTATAGAAAAGGTCTACAAAAAGACACATAGGACTGTGGGAAAAAAACCTGTCACAGCTGGAGGAGGGGAGTCAAATTAGAAAAGTCATGCTGATTTAAGAGAAAACGGAAAGAAATGAAAAATGAGAAGATTGAACAAATGGCATATTCCCAAAAGATTTTAAGTAACATTTGAAAATAATCCAAATATGGGCATTTGATAAACAAGAGATCCATTTTCAGAAACCAAATCCATGAGCACAATTATTTTGAAGGTTTGGTACCTAAATGCCAGCAAATAATGTGCTTCCCTTTCCCACAGCATAGCAAAGATGGAACTCCAGCAAATGAGTTGGATTACAAAACCTTCATTTCCTATTTTTCTGTCCTTGGAAAGATAATTCAGGAAAAACTTACCTTTTTGATGGATTATCTACACTGTACTTTCTACTTTTATACTTACATATAAAAAAGCCCATAGGTAAACCAGAATTCCATACGTGAAGTGCAAGAAATTAAAGTATCCAAATAACCCAAGCATACACACAATGAAAAACCCCATGAGAATCAAATCTCTAAAAGATACACTGTATGCATATCTTCTTTCTGTGAGCTGTCTTACTATCATTCCTATCAGCATCTACATCTTGATATTTAATATTCAAAGAAGCTGATAAGCTTTGCAAATTCTTTGGGCTCTGCACAGTCATCTGCCATGAAAAACAGCTTTAAAATACCTGACATACTTAGTATCCAGCAAATCTCCATATTCAATGGGTGAAGTCCAGAAGAAATATAGAAAAAGGACAAGGATAAACAAATGCAGAACAGGGTCGAGTATAAATGTGCTATTTACAGGAAGGCTTTCTGATACTTCAGAATTCTGGTCTTCCCTTTGTGACTAAAGAGATTGCTTTAACATTGCTTTTAACACTGTTGGAGGTAGTATTGCATTAGAATAAAGCAGGGAAGAGTGAACTCACAGATAGGAAATTAGAATCAAAAATAGTATGATATTGTACCTCTATCATAAAAAGGCAAAGAAACAATGGATGGAAAAGAGGTCATTGTCTCGAAGAGTAAAAACACTTGAGCAGCAGAATCACACAGCAGATTTTCAGAGATAAGGACTCCTCAACTGGGTTTCCTTTTTCTGCACAGTTGCACAGGACAGAGATTGCCTTTCTCCATTTCTCCCTGACATGCCACCCCCTGGTCCATGGTTTGAACACACAAATATTTTACCATCCATACTACAGTTTATATAATATACTGTCTATAAGGGAACAGATTAGTGCTAAAAGACAAGGAGCACAACATAAAATACATTAAAAAAACAATACCTATTACCAGTGAATAATACAACAACTTTTTGCAGCTAGTCCCACCCCTCATGTCCATCCCTGAAAGGGGTTCCACCTGGTGTTTTCTGCTAGCCAGCTAGCAAGGTTTATTAAGTTTTGTATTTATGCATGTATTGAACTGGAGTGGTCATTTAAATTCATGCAACATAATTCGTCAAAGTCTTCACACCCATGTACTAAAAGCAAAAAAATCAATCGCTGCCATATTTTGTTTTGCACAACCAAGGCAGCGAGCACTTTGGATTCAGTTCTTTGCAAATTGGTAAAAAGTCTCTAGATGGTATGGAGGAAAAGCAAAGCAAAGCAGTGATGTCCAGGCCCCAAATAAAAGGTTTTTCCAATGCATTGGTCAGATATACTGCGAGTCTTGGGAACCTGGAAATACATGCTGTTACTTCCAAAGACACAGTCCTTGGCTTTCTTTATCTCCTCTGCTTAAGGAATCTCAAATCACACAAGAGCAAATTCTAGACATTAGCCTTTGAGAACAGAAGGTTCAATAGTTATGGTAACTTTTGTTGTGTGTTTCTTTTTTTTGTTTGTTTGTTTGTTTTACTGTGAGGACGATGAAGCCTGCTTTAGATGACCCTGCCTGAGCAGAGGATTTGGACTAGATCGTCTCTTGTGCCAACCACAGACTGTTTGGCCTGTCCTTCCCTCCTGAATGAACCTCTTACAACAGGGGAGGCCATCCCATCAAGGTCTGGCATGGCACGTGTACCCACCACTCAACACCTGCTGGGTTGCAGCCAACAGCAGAGCTAAAGGTTCTTCTTGGTGGCCAACGCAGAGGCCAACCCAGTCTTACCCTTGACTATGGTAGGAGGCATTTGGCCAACCTCAGTTCTTGCACCTTGTTGTCAAGGCAGAGTTTCACCTGCAACATTCAGTAACAGGTCGTTACTATGGCAAAGCACACACAGATTTACATTAGCAGTGTAACTACTATAGGGTGCAGCAGTATGTTGAAGATGCTGGTGGCAGTGGGCGACCAGCCAAAGAAAATTTCCTACCAGTGGGGTTCTCCCACCCTCTTAAAGTTGTTCCATTACCTGCTTTATAACACTACCATCATATTAGAATCTTTCTAGCTTCTGCCTTAGCATTTTCTAGCAGCTGCTGTAAATTTGCAAGCTCTAACATCTCTTTTGCAAGTGACAAATCCATGTGATACCAGGTGTAGTTTCTTATTAGCAACTGGCTAGTAAATACAGGTGGTTTATACACAAAATCACAGCCTCTAATAATAGCTACATTGCAAGTACACATATTCAAGGCATTACTTTTCAGTTGCCCCCAGGTGATGTTTCACAAATCATTATTTCTTCTCTTCCTCTGTCTTATTCCACTTGGCATCTTCAAGGTCAGCTCCTGCAGCTGATGCATTGGGTTCTTCAGCTTGTCTGTCCAGCTCATGGTATGGCTTGACGAACTTCACAGGCAGCCACCACAGACTTGCAGGTAGGAGGACACAAACAGCCCCCCTCTCCCAGGTTATCAGTTCCACAGACCCTTCTCATTTCTGTGGGCCCAAAGGATCACAATACCACATTTGCCTTTAAGCCACAAGGATTTAAACACGTGCAAATGAGGACTGAGGTGTAGACTGACAGTCAGTGCAAGAACTGAAAAAATCTGCTTTGCTTGAGAAGATAGGTTAAACTGTCTCCTTAAAGAGAAGGCATTCTGATGAAAAAAAAGGAATGTGAAGTAGCTGCAGAAGTAAACTGCACAGTGTTAACAGTCAAGGGGTCAGCTATGTCATTGCCCACAGTTAACAGGCCAGCAGGTTGGAATGTGACTTAATATGACCGATAATAACAGAATAATTAATGCAGTAGTCAATACAGGAGCCTTATGAGCCTTTGCTGCAACATCCCAAAATGTTCCAACAAACTTGTCAATGTCTATAAATTTTTAACTCTGACTGGGGCTAGTGCAGCCTCGCAGTCCCCAGCTGCACCCTCATATGCTAGCTGAAATAAAAGTGCACGAGCAGCTTCATGACCATCAATCTGCCTTTGTACATAGAGTGTGCCCAAGAGTCCCTTCCGCTGATCCAAGCAATTGCCTCCAGGCCTGAACAGCCACAAGGATGGCCCACTGGAACACCAGAGGCTTTAGATCTGAGCTATGAAGCCAAACAGAAACCACATCAATCACAGTGACTGTCTTCAGTCACTATAAATTTCCCTTCTATAAAAAATCACTCCTCAGGCTGTTTCCCAGCCCGACCTTGCACCCATACACACAAACACTTCCAGGCCTGCTCCAGACATAGGTGCACTAGCAGCAATTCTTCTTGTTTAATTATCCACATAGCTGGAACAGGACGGCTTGCAGTTCCCACATCTCCCCCTTTCCTACTTTCCCCTGGTCCTGAGCTGCTTTGTCCAAGCCGAGTCCTGGTAAATCCCCTAACTGGCTTAGCTTTTCACTCACTTGTTCTGATAGTAGTGTGGGATTTTTCTCATCCACCCTGTCTTTCTGCTCCTTCCTCCATAAGGCAAACAGTTCTCTGGGGTTTCTCCCCTGTCCTCTGCTAGTATTTATCCAATAAGTCACTAGTCTCCTCGGGACTATAGTCTGTCAATTCATCTGTTCTTAGTTTTCTGTTTGCCCTCATAATTATCTTACATCTAAACCTAGGAGCTGTGCAGGCTCTTTCCTTTTTCAAGTCTGCCTCATCTCCAGTATTTGATTCTGACTCACTGGTAACCCAAATATCTCAATTCCATGTCTCTGGTTCCCAATCAGGATCAGACACAAGGGCACGGGCATGTGGCCTCACTGCCTTTGTATCTTTCTTATTACTCCCTTTTTGGTTTTTGGGTTATTTTTTTGTTTGTTTGTTTGTTGTTTTTTTTTTCTTCTAAGTCTCTCACCTTGCTCTGCAGCAGCTATAAATTCCTGCCTTTGCAACAGCACTCCTGCTTTAACAGTTTCTAGCTTGGAATATAGATCTGCTACTCGCTGCTCCAGCTCTGTGTTCTTACCTACCATGCCTTTATAGGCAGGCAGCAAACAGCCTGCCATGCGTCCAGCATGGCTCAGTCGCTCCTCCGAGCGGGTAGGAGGGGTTTCTACAAACTCATCCCAATACTTTAACACTCCCATAGGGTCCTTAGCTCCTCACGGTTCAAGTCCTACATTAGTGCAAGTCTCTGTTTTATCCCGCAACATGCTCCATGGTTCCTGCGTCCACCCTGGTCGTTCCACAGGGGGAGCCATGGCCCGAGGCTCTTTCCACACCTTTCTACCATTCGTTTCTATCCTCTTCACTATCCAAAGTACTCCAGATGTCCCCATCCCATGTTTGGGATCCCAGTCTGGTTGGGTTACTACTGCCCGTGACCAGGGTCCCATACCCACACCAGGCTTCGGGCATCTCTTCCGCTGCGTCACATTCCGCATGGCATACGATGTTCCTAATTTTTCTAGGTTTTTTTTCCTGCCACCCTCATGCTGCTTGGGTGGCAGCTAATAAAGCTTGTGGTTGCACTACCTCTCTTGCTTTTTCATTTGTCAGTTCTTGCTTCAGTTGGTCTACCTGCTCCTCCAGCTCTTGGAGTCACCTCCATGTTATTTAAACACACTAAGTAGGGCTCCTCCCATACTCTCAAGCACGTTGCAGGCAGTCTTTGGGCTTTGTTTCTGGTATCTCCACAAACTGACCCCAGTACTTCAAGAGATCAAGAGGGCATTTTTCATTCCATGGCTCCAGACCCACCTGAGTACAAGTTTTCCACCCGTTCCACAGCATACACCACATCTCAGGAGTCCATCCTGGCCATTCCACCGGCATAGTGCCAGGAGCCAAATTGGAGGGCGGCTTCCTCTTAATGGAATGGTTACACAATCCTATGACAACTAAAGCATGGTGCAGTCTGGTAGCTGTGCAACCCCACTACACGGCCCCACTTAAGCGTGGCACAATCTGGTAGCTGTGCAACCCCACTACATGGCCCCAGTACACACTAATAAGTAACATGTGGAGCAACCTGGTAGCTGTGCACTCCGCTACCAAGCCCCATTACTTCTTGTTATACTTAAATATTTCTCTCAGGCTCTCTCAGACCTGGAATCCCATCCTCATCGCCAATTATGTTCCAGAGTTCAAGGATTCCAAGTTGAAAGAAACGCAACACAATAAAGAATCTCAACTAGTTTATTAATACAGGGAAAATATGGAGATAACAAAAGATGCAGTACAGGATATTTCTGATGTTTGGTTATCTTACCAACCCCAAAGACCATGCAATGATGATCAGGAAACCAGCTCCAAGAAAAATCATAGCAGTGCAAGGCAGCAGGCTCAACCTTAGCAGGCATCCCCACAGAGGCAACGTTGACCTGGGTGGTATGAGGTTCTGCCTCCCCACATCGCCTGAGGCTCAGGTTTTTACACTAGCAAAAATGCACACTCATTCTGACATAGGGGGACAGCCTACATTGGAAGAAGCAGCCAGCTATATCTAGAAAGGTCTCCCAAGGTCGGAACTTTTCCG